>WHSA01000984.1:0-57677 GCA_012931725.1 Litsea cubeba
TCAGATTAGTTTTGGGGCTGATTTAAAACCTGTTTTGTGGGCCTGTTCAAAGTTAGATATTGGGCTGTTTTTAAGACCTGTTTTGTGGGCCATTCAAGATTAATTTTGGGGCTGATTTAAAACCTGTTTTGTGGGCCTGTTTAAAGTTAGATATTGGGCTGTTTTTAAGACCTGTTTTGTGGGCCATTCAAGATTAGTTTTGGGGCTGATTTAAAACCTGTTTTGTGGGCCTGTTCAAGGTTAGATTTGGGCTGATTTAAAACCTGTTTTGTGGGCCTGTTCAAAGTTAGATATTGGGCTGTTTTTAAGACCTGTTTTGTGGGCCATTCAAGATTAGTTTTGGGGCTGATTTAAAACCTGTTTTGTGGGCCTGTTCAAGGTTAGATTTGGGCTGATTTAAAACCTGTTTTGTGGGCCTGTTCAAAGTTAGATATTGGGCTGTTTTTAAGACCTGTTTTGTGGGCCATTCAAGATTAGTTTTGGGGCTGATTTAAAACCTGCTTGTGGGCCATTCAAAGTTAGCTTTGGGCTGTTTTTAAGGGCTGTTTGGGCCATGTTTAAAGGGCTGTTTTGGACTAATTAAGTAGGCTGTTTTGGGTTCAGATTAAGGCCAACTATGGGCCTGTTTTAAAGAGATTTTGGATTACTTGTGATACTTGGAATTTGTGAAATGGGAATGGGACCAATGGGAGAATGAACGTATGTAAAATTATCCGGGAATCGTTCGAGTCTCAATGCGCACTTTATCATTTAAATATTGTGGATTTTCATTGGCATCAAACATATTCTCTTAATAATCAATGTTTAAAGGTTAAATGTGCATTGAGATGGTTCCTTGGTAGATTATTAAGTCATTCTACACAATTCCATTTCCATTTCAAGTTAGAGAATGTATTTGTATTTGTATTTGTATCCTTTGGTAAACTAATTTAAATAGCATCGGTGATTTGTTATAAAATCATGGGGTCTTCCATATTCGAAAGGATTGATCGTATGATTTTATACAAATCACTTCGATGTGTATTTGAGCGGTTTACCATGGATATTCGTATGTTTTCTCCGAATCGATTTGAAAGGAGATTTGAGTGGTTCGTCACATTCAGGATTTCTTCGATGAGACTATTATTTTGTTAATACTAGTATTTTGAAAATGAAACCTCTAGGCAAGACGGGGCCGGAGCTTTGTAGTGTGAGCCCCTGAGCCAAAGGGATTAGTATTATGTTAGATTTGTATCGGTTTGATGTTTCGAAAACTAAAGGCACCACTAGGCTTAGGTCACCTTGTCGGGCTGATCACCTGGCTTGGGATCTTTAATCTGTCCGCCAGCTGCAGCTTGGATTCTGTCTGTACCGACCATGGCAACGGTTTTATCTGCCGGTCCCATTTGTATGGCTACGGTTCTGATTTTTGATCTGCCGGTCCCATTTGTATGGCTACGGTTCTGATCCTATTTCTAGTACCACGTTCAGTGGCTACGTTTCTGTCTGCTCTTATTACTTCGGTAATAGGAGGATTTAGCTATTTGTGGTCGCCAAGGTTTTATCTGCATATTACTTTATTTTATGATTCTTGTGGATTATACTCTTTATGCTTTGATTTGGTTAATGTTTACGATATCGATCATTTATCCTATTGTCGCTACTATTTAGTTTTAAATGTATTTCCAATTATTAAATGTTCTGCTTAGGCTGTTATCTTTTCGAGATATTTATGCTTCAGAGACTGTTCGTTTATTTGTCTTGATATTTATGTTCGGTCTTTCGATCGCTTTAGCATGTTTCATTGTTGTTATTGTTTAGACTCTTTAAATGGATTTACGATGATTTCATAAGGTTTTACGAATGTTCTTTGGGTTCATATTACTTGTTTATTTGCTTGCCAGACCGTCGTGTCTGACCCTGTTTGTTTGGTGCCAGTTTCTTCTTTTCTGTTTTTAGGTGTTTGATCAGAGGAGGCGGTGGGACCGCCGGTCTGACGTGAGAGGCTGCCCACTGATATCGTCCTGATGTCAAGTTTGGCACCGGAGTTCGTATCTAACACTTGGGGTAGCATGACACTAGTTAATATTTGTATGGCTTGTTAGCCTTTTTAATTGGGTTGTAATTAAGACACTTGTTAATTGTAATTTGAATATGGAAAATAATAGATTTGTTACTACCAGCTCAGTTTATTTGGATTATGCTTTATGCCAGTCTGCCTATTTGACGGCTTTGTGATATTGGTTGCGTGCGACACGGAACCCGATGGCCACGGATTCCGAGTCGTAACACCATATTTAGCTTCCGCGAAAATATACTCTGATCGTGATGGAATTTGATTATCCTCATTCACGCGGATCTTTGGAAACATAACAAAAGTTTCAAATTTATCCCAAAATTTCGCACTCCGGGATCGGTTCACTGCAGGGCCCGGTTTCGGGGTGTGACAGCCCAGGAGTGGAAATAAGTGATGGTTCGAACCCTGTGTGTAAGGGTTCGAACCCTAGTGTTCTCTGAAATTTGGCCCAGGGTGGCAACGAAGTGAAGGTTCATCGAACCCTTAGTGCAAGGGTTCGAACCTTAATGCTTCTAGAATTTGGCCCAGGATAACAAACAACCGAAGGTTCGAACCCTTAGTGCAAGGGTTCGAACCTTTGGGTTCTCTGGGATTTGGCCCAGGAGGGTAACTAAGTGAAGGTTCGAACCCTTACTACAAGGGTTCGAACCTTTGGGCTATTTGGGATTTGGTCCAGGAGGGTAACAAAGTGATTCTTGTTTGATTGCCATACAGTATAAAGTTCTTTGTTTTATTAATTTTTTTCAGCTTTGGCCACTGGTGAAGAAGTATAGATCACAATCAGTTGTAATGGTGGTGATTCTAAAACTGTAATTGAAAAAGCAAAATTGGTTTGTTAAATCAATCCAATTTGCAAAATCGAACAGTTGCTGAGCAGTCCATAGCTAAGTGGTGTCAAAAAATTGAACAAATATAAACCCAAGTTGCATCCATTCTTCAAGAAGGATTCTTGTTTGATCTTTGTATTAATGATTTGGAAATATCTCAAACATGTTCGCCCACATAATTGGATCACTTGTGTGCTGTATGCTTTTGAATGTCTCCCTAATATGCTGGGACCTGTTGTGCATAGTACACTGAAACTTCACAGGCATTCAACCAATACATCAATATCAAGGGAACCACAAAAAAAATGTGTATTATGTGTGATGTTTGCTTGCATCATTTATTCTTTTATTATTAACATATACATCTATAGACAAAGAAAAAAAAATAAAAACCAGCCTGGGAATTGGCCCAACATTGAAGTCCATTGGAGAATGAGGAATTATACATCTAGTCTATTCATTGTAAGAACTGCATCTTGCACATGTTCAAATTGCAGGACTCGAAGACTTCTTTCAATTGACTCAACATATCATTACATTGCATTCCATTTATTTCTATCCAATCCAAAATGTTTACAGACTATATACAATGTAATTGTTATATTAAATTCATAACACTAAATCTCAGTGTGTACATTCATGTGGAAAAAAGGGAGTCTCCTCTCACATTTTTTTTATCACGAAAACAAGTTCACTTTGTAATCTGATAATTTGTAGCCATTGAGCCTCCATTGCCGAGCATAAATATCAATGACAATATTTTGACTGGTAGTACCACATCCGTGCATCTGTGACGGTCAACGGTCGACACTTAAGCAAGCAATCGGATTACTTCATCAAATTTCTGCAATTGACCAAAAACCAATATTCGTGCAAAATTATATGAAATCAACAGATGTTAAACACGAATGAAGGTGATGGAAAGGCAATTAAGTCTCTAATTGCTTAATAATTATATACTTATCAGTCATTTAAAAAGGGTCCCATGAGAGACCCCAATAACAGCATCAAGATCATTCCCAGGGTCCCTAGCGACCTATATTATTATTGCTAAGGGTCCCTTACGACCCATAAAACTGCCTCTGTTTCCTTCCCAGCATCCCTAGGGACCAATGTTAGTTATATATATGGGTCGCTAGGTACCCAGGTCCAAATATCAAGATACTTCCCAGCGTCCCTAGCGACCTATATTACTTTTATATATGGGTCGCTAGGGACCCATGTCCAAACATCTGTTTTCTTCCCAGCGTCCCTAGCGACCTACGTTACTTATATATATGGGTCGTTAGGGCCCCATGTCCAAATGTCTGTTTCCTTCCCAGCGTCCCTAACGACTTATATTACATACAATTACCCTAGCGACCTTTACATATTAATACATAGTGCAGATCAGAAATATTTTTTATGGAAAAAAAATGTCCATTCCAACTTAAATATATACAGAGGGATATCCAACTTGAATTGGATTAATTAATTATGTTGATAACAAGCAACAAGAATCCAGATAGATCATTACTTATGAAAAAAAAACAAAATATCATTGACATGTCATTACATTTCTTCTGATTACATTGCTCCTCGTATGCATAAAGAAGCTGTAAAAAAAAATGTAAAACAAAATGTTATTTACATGACATACAATTTGTCTTCTTCATATGTATAATGGGGGGACCCATCAAATTAAATGTGACATAAGACAACAAAAAACAAAAAACCGGTTCCTTTACTGAACAATGGGTGGATTACAGTAGGCCCCCCTATTGTGTCCCCTCTGTTACAGTTTGAGCATGTTACAACCCTTCTGACACGGTTGCGATCTTCCACCCGGACCCTATTTTTCTTTGGCCGTCCCGGCTGCTTACTTGCTAATGGGGGAAGAACGCATTCGCAAGAGCACGATTCCCACTGCTTTCTATCACGGGTGGCATGTAAAACCTCGTTGTAGGTCATCTGATACATGGAGGTGTGGTACCAGTGCTCACAGTAATCATATGGATTGAGATTCCGAACTTTCATTGCAGCCATAGCATGTGAGCATGGGATTCCCATTACTTCCCATCTGCGGCACAAGCATGATCTGCACTCAAGATTGACGACATCAACATACTCAGCTGATTGCACCTGAAACTCTACCAAACCTGCGACACGAACGTGCAGTCTGCGAGACTCTTCCATTTCACTACACAAGTACTTCTACGTTTGCACATGCCGTCTTTCAAAAAATTCCATAAGTTTTGCACGTATTTCTTCAACTTGATTTGTAATTGGTAGAACCCTTGTGTCCTTAAGGAGGCTATTTGTGCACTCCGCGGCTTTGCTAGTTAGCATGTCATAACGGCGTCCATGTGCAAACGCCGTCGCCCAATTCTGACACCCGATTGTGTTAATGTAATTATAAGCGCACTGATCAACCGACAGTATGTCATTCATATGCACATCATGCTCGTAAGGTCTATAAGCCCACGCAGCTTTCCAAAATTTCCTCAAAATACCAACATCATTAAAGGCTGCCTTAATATTTTCCACTATATGATGACAACAAAAACAATGGTGTGCACTAGGAATTATGGCTTGAAGTGCGGGGATTAAGCCCTTTTGACGGTCTGAAATAATGGTAAGGTTATTCGGTTCACCCAATGACATATACAAGTTTGCAAGGAACCACTCCCAGCTATCACGACGCTCTGATTCGGCAAAGGCAAAAGCAATTGAAAATAGCTGATGGTTTGCATCATGTGTCACAGCTACTAGTAGAACTCCAGGATATTTGCCACGAAGATGTGACCCATCTACTGCTATCAATGGTCGTAGAGAGTTCTGAAAAGCTCGTATGCATAGGCCAAAGGCCCAGAAGAAACGTCTGAAACGATCATCAAATGTGATGTCGATGTTGGTCACTGTGCCCGGGTTTGTCCTTTTAAGCTCATTATAATACAGTGGTAGAATCTGAAAAGACTCTTCGTACGACCCTCGAACCTTGCGCAGGGCGACTTCCTTAGCCATGTGTGCCTTCCTGTAGCTAATTCGGGTACCAAACTCCATTTGATATTCATTGATTATCTCTTTTGGTCTTATATCATTATTGCACCGTACTCTATCTTCAATGAAATCTGCTATAAGCCTCGCAGATCTCTGTGGATGAGATGTCCCCATCATAGGCTTCGAGCAAGAATGAATTGCTCTATACTTCCGTACCTTGAAATGTAGTCCCGATTCAACCATGGACGCATGTATTCTCCAAAGACAATTTGCATCTTTGCAGTGTGCAGTTACTTGCATCATGTTGGTGCGCACGTGTTCTAACATGAAGTTACTATAAATTGCAAATTTTGCAATGCATCTTCTGAAAGCTTCACGATCAATAAACTCACGACCCAACCACATAACCCTTGTTGAATCAACTCCCTCCTCGAATATGATTGCTTCGGGCACCATCGTGTCCACTGTTGTGAAGTCTACCTTGGTGGTTGCATCGTTAAACCCGCTGGTAATCCACTCTTCTGGACCATGAGATTGTTGGTCCTTACTTGACCTATGCTCTTCCATGTGTCTTGAATTGGAGGGTATACTTAAAGAACAATGAACATCCACAGAACGATCCATACTTGCATCATTGTCCAAAGCAAAAATAATTGGTTCCTCCTCTGCTATCATACCATTCGGCGCTGATGGAAAATTGAAATAGCAATCCTCATTCAAGTCGACAGTGGGAAATTCTTTCGTTTGTGCCCCGTTCACCAACACTTTGTCTTTGATTAACCTAGTTTCATTGATTAAGACTTCCCGTTGATGTTGATTTGTTTGCCTCTTTTGCTTCCTGCATAATAAACACATGGATCAATTAACTTTGGATTTATATAAACACACTTGAGGATTAAAAATAAATGTCACTATGTACGAACCTGGTTTGTGGGGTTTCTATAGGGGTTTCTTTGGTAGCATATGCATCTCCTTCCCTTCTTGCAACAAACAATAATATATTTTCTCTTGGATGAGTCCCCGAAGCTCTGAACATTCCCTTTACATCATTGTCATCATCAATGTCTATCAATGAAAAAAAACTTCCGTTGTGAAGAAGGTGCTTTATACATAAGGCTTCCACACTGGCTTCCCAGTTTGATGCTTCGAGTGCAACATTCACAATCTCACTATATGTTATGGTTTTTCGGAGATGCCTCATCTTCTGTCTTCCTCCAATATATTGAGGACATTTGAGATTTGATTGAAATTCACCATCATAATGTAATATTGTTAGGACATCAACATCCGAAGTAATACTGCAACATTAAAACATTTAATATTGGTTGGTTAAATCAGTAAAAACAAACATGCTTCAATGAACATATCCAATAAAAAGAGGAACATTTGTTCAATACCACTAGTCCATTTGGTATATTTACTTTTAAATTTAAAATGTTCATGTCATGGTTGGAACAGTTGACATATAAGATTCGATCGTGTTGGTGTTATTATTCGGTGATATTGTCCTTCTGATATGGACAAATCTCTTATTATTTGGATTTCATTGATTTAATTTCTTGCATATACTTGAATATGATAATAGGAAGACTATAACAAGTTCAATTCAGATGCTCTCTTCTAAAGACCTTGAGATTTGTTCAATGGCATATGATTGTGGTTGTTGAGAGAGCTAGCAGTTGGCATGGTTTCTCTACTTCTCACCATATATTGGATATTTGTTTTCCAATGTACCCTTCAAATGGAGTGCGCTTGACGCGCTACTGCACAATGTAAAAACTCTTTGCTATGTTTTATGGCTACTGTAAATCAATGTTCCATTCTGAATTAGTATTAAATGTGTGTGTGTGTGTGTGGAAATGCAATGGCTGCTGATTTCATATGTAGAGTAGCAGCAGGGAGGAAAGGAATTGTACATGCCCTCATCATTTATAAGTATTGTCATTCTTTTTTGAGCTCATAAGAATTAGAATATTAGATCCTTGCACGAAGAGGATTGAATGAATATCAGGCATCATGTTGTCAGTGTCTGACTGAAGTGGCAAATTATTATTCTGTTTTATGTAATTTTTAATGGATGCTTGTAGAAACCATCTTTTTGGAGAGTGAAACCATATTTTTGGAGAGTGAATGCTATCCTATTCATTTTATTTGAAGTAGAGGCGGTACTTAAAAGTTTTTTTTATTTATTTTTTCAACTGAATAGTTAGGTACAATGATGTTACTTGATGAACAGAGGATAACTTTCTCTGTATGACATTTATTTTGGTCCATATTATTCTCACATCAATGTTACTGAAAAATAAAAACATAAAAAATCCTATCAAAGATGTTTGCACACAATCTGTATCTTAGCAATGATAAATATACAACCTTTATTCTTCTTATCATGACAAAAGCATTTATATTGGAAAGGAAAAGGATCAAACAAAACTTAGATTTCAATTCTCTATATGTCATTTTTTTTATGATGGGATGCTTGGGGGAAGAAGACGATGAGATGCATGCAGAAATGGTCACATGCAAAAATGGTTACATGAAAAGGGTTTATCAAAAGTAGAAAATCATGTTCTAGGGCAAAGTACAAACTTCGCATTTCCATTGCTAGGCCCCAATCAGAGTATCATATGAACTTTAATGCTCTCTACCAAACAAAGGAATGTGAGTTTAATGGTCTTCAAGAGGTGGGAATGACCTGGAGGGGAAGCAAGTCGACTTAGGAGACGGGCGCAGACGACTTGGGAGAGAAGATATGTCCCATTGACAGCGTTCCTTGAGAAAAAATCCTTTTTGTTCTGCTTTTTGTATACAATGCAGGTCCCTAGCGACCCTTAAAAGTGATAAAAAAAACACTATTTCGTGAAACATGACTGATTTGGTGCAATGAGGCTTAAAATTACCTTTTTAGCCCACTGGATATCTAAGCTGTTTTTTTTTTTTTTGTAAAATCCTCTATATATTTGTAAAGAATATAATAGGAATCATCATTTCAAGCGTCAACACAAATTAATGAAAATAGATGGACCTCTTACTAACTTCATCTCTTAGAATAACACACCCTAAAACTTCATTTCTAATTAAAACATAACATTCAACCTAATATTTAATCAATAATAATAAAAAAAGAAAGCCTTGTAAATTTTCATAAATTAAAAAGGGTATACAATATAGAAATACTTGTGATTAAAAATAAAAAAGAGTGTTGTGATTCATCAGAACATTCAATTGCACCAGACAAGAAAGACCAGTGGTCATATCGAAAGTACAAAATTTCAAAAACTTTCTTGTTTTTTAAAATGAAAAGAAGTACGAAAAACAACATTCTCAAGCCACTAAAAGACAAAAATCTATTTACTTTTTTTCCCAAAAGTAAGAAAGATTCCTTATCATGCTACTAAAAATAAAATTTCATCATACTATAATTAGACCCCCCTAATATTTTATTCTCTTCAATATTCACTGTACTTCATTTCACTCTATAAGTATTTTTACCAAACAAACCCTAAATTTCAAATTGGGGACCTTCAAATTGTATAAAAAATATTTTTTTAGAGTCACTTTGTTTAAAGGAAAGAGAAAAAAAAACCCAAATTCGCAATATGCCAAAGTCCCAACCCGATTGTCATAGACTCCTGATCCCTCATCAAATGGACCCTACAAAAGATGGACAATTAAAAAAAGGTAATGCTAATTAGTCTGAGCCACAGTTCAAAATCAATCTATCTGACTCTGTAGCAGGCAACACCAAATGATTTGATAAACAACTTAAATCTCATAACAAACAAAAGATAGAAGATTTATCCAAAAAAACCATAACCATTGTTACTCATCAAAAGAACAAAAGGAAAAAAAAAGAAAAAAAAGAAATCTCCCTTCCTTTCCCTCTAAAGAAAATAAAACCTAGAATAAATAGAAATTAGATTTTTTTTTGTTGTAATCACCTTTCTTGTGACGCTACACTCGATGACAATGTTATAAACAAAGAATCAGAATAGAAACAGACTTCAAAAAAAAAATACTATTACATATATAGGGATGTTCATGGCCGAGTTGAGTTGGGTTGAACAATATCCAAGCCCGGATTGAATTCCAACCTTTAAGCCCAAGCCCGACCCTACCCTAAATAGGACCATAAGTGCCTAGTCCGAGCCCAACCCACATAAAATAGGTTAAGCTCGAGCCTAAGTAGATAATGTTTTTGTTTGATTTCGGATGGTGAAGGAGAAGGACCCACAGTCCCACACCCACACCCATAAATTTTTGTAGATGATCCATTTATATTTTCCATGAGTGGACCCCATCATAGGGTTAGAAGATCCGGATTCTGTTTAACAAGATTGTATATGATCCCACTTTATTCAAACGGTCAAACCCTAGTGTATCTCCTACCCACTCAGTACCAAAGAAATCTTAATAAGGCGTCCAAAGGTTGAGGATACACTACAACACTAGTAGCAACTGAAATCTATCATCTATTTCATCCAGGAAAATTTCAGATAAAGCCTCAAGTTTTTATCTTATTTCAAAAAAGGACATAAGTTTTAAAACTTCTCAAATTAGTCCCTAAATTTCTCAGTAAGTTTTCAACTAAGGACGTCCGGTCATTTAAAGGTATTTTCTGGCGATTTTACCCTTGATCAATTATTTTAAAATACCCAAACTACCTTTCATTAAAAGCCATGACATGGTTTCTGCATCCACTACATGCAGCGATCATTGTGGGATCGTTGGTTGTCCTTGATCACCGTGACGACACCGATGAAGGAAATGAGGAAAATATAGAGAAAGTGAATGAGAGTTTTAATTCAATGAAGGGTACTTTGGGCATTTTTAAGAAATTGAGGGAAAATTTTGCAAGAAAATATTTTAAAATGAACGAATATCCTTAATTGAAAACTTCCTGAAAAACTTAGGGATTAATTTGACAAGTTTTGAAACTTGTGTCAATTTTTAAAATAAGGTAAAAGATTGAGGCCTTATTTGAAAACTTCCCATTTCAACTATAACCAAGTGATTAATAATGTGGCCTGGCCTAGTGTATTTCCTACGCTACGCGTATCTACGATACAATACAATACGAATATAGCTGTAACTGCCCCACTCCACTACAAAAGAAATCTTCTACCCTCGTTATTCATTACTATAAATTAATTCAAAAGCGCAAACCAGAATCTCACTCACTTTCTCTCTCTAGAAACTGAAGCCCTTTCAATTTAATTGAGAAATCATCTTATTCCATTTTGATTTTTTCTCTTTTTGGGTTCTCTACTGCGTCTTCCCCTTCTTTCATTTATGGTTTCCAGCAACCATAGATCTTAATTTACTAGGGTTTGTTTGTGAGAGATTTATTAACGAGATTGCAAGCTGCAAATTTTTTTCGTCTTCTTTTTAAACTCTGCTGGTGTTTGGCATTGTTCATTTTGAATCAAGGAGTTTGTAACAGTTGCATCAATTCAATATAGTGACGAGCCCCTTGTCATCAGTAGAGGACATATTTATCAATTTATCATCTTCGTCCAAATCACTGTTCTTCAGCCTTTACATCATTTGTACTGTATTAATGCTCAATTAGTGTGAGATGATCATGTTCATTAGTAACTCATACATATATGCTGAAAAACTCTTGCATTATGTTGTTTGCTTGAGGTCATCATCCTATTAAGATAAGCTATGGAAACTAGCCTAAATAGAAAGTTTGGGATCATTGAGATAAGAAATTGACAAGTTTTTGGTGGTAGTGAATGAGTAGAGTAAAAGTTGTTAACAATAGATACCGTATGTTAGCCATGATGACATCTGACATTTAGTGTGAGATGTTATGACATTCATAATCTAAGCCCTGAGCTAAGTTGGTGATTACAAACATACTCCCTCATAAATTATCCGCTACTTTTATTAAAAAAATGGAATGAACTTTTTACACTTATCTGTCTAGAAGGCCCCAAAAGATTTATTACAAATGGAACATGTAATCCAAGAATTCACACAAATATAAACGTGTACAATAGAATAGTATAGATATGTAAGGAGGAGTTACCAATGGCCTGAGCCGGAGTGTAGCTAAGTCTCATATCACAAAAATTGGCCAAAGTCTCAGCCAAAACCGAAACAAGCCTATCCTTAATTGTATCATAGTTTGCTGCCAGTTTGTTTAGTTGGTATTGAATTTATTAAGTTTTTAAGACATCCCTATCTCTCATGTGGTCAACATTGAAGGATTGGAGATCATGTTTTGTAAGATGCCTTTAAACAACTTCCTTCTTTTATACTTGAAAATTAAACTTTAGGAATATAATGAATTTTAACTAATTCAATGCCAAGTAGGCAAACAGCCCCCCAGAGAGATGGGGCTAAGCCTTCCTTGGTTTGCTCAAGTTACCTATGACACACCGAGATTCTCCGTGAATATGTATGGTACTGTTACTTATAATAGGAAAGCAAGCAAGGTACTGTTAGTTAACAAGGCACAACTAACATCTTTTACATTCACAAGATTTCCTACGCAAGATTTCCCATGACATGGGTAATGACTGCGGTCTGAACGTCTAATTGCTCAGTTACATGCCAACCTCTCATGGAATTTTTAGGTGACAAAAAGTCATTTTATAGACTACTCTAGGGTATTATAATATCTCTCTAATTACTCACCAAATCACGTACAAAATGGCATGTCTAATCACTTGTTGAATGCTGATATTCAATGTCTATTCGGAGACCCCCATTCAGATTGGAACTATTAGGAAAATATCAAGTCAAAAATCTACAAAATCCGTAGCATATTCAGAGTTGTTTGGATCTCTCTAATTGCTAGTCTAATCACATTGATTAAACAAATGTCATGTCTTGGACTAGTCTAATGTTGAGAAATGAATAGGAAAAACACACTAGTCTCACCCTCTTTATAAGATAGCATATCTTTGAAAATTAGTCAATCAGTAAAAGTTAATTTGATTCGAAGTCTATTCAGAAAAATTCATTTATATGATAGTATCTAAAATTGGATAATAAAGATGAAGATCCACAACTGACTATCACATGATCTTCCTTTTGATGGCATATCCACACCTTATAACCCTCACCCCTTACCTGTTTAAAATTGTTTCATTATAACCCATTTGACTATATGATTTTGACGAATTTAATTCCATTTAAACATATGGCTCCAATTAAAACTAAACTTAACACATTTATATCATAATAGATATATAAATCTGAAGTAATCAAATCAGATGTCCATCAAGTTATTCATAAAATTTGGAAGTGTTTGGTACTACTGGTTTGCGTAGTTTCTGTATAAGCGATCCACACCTCATTTGTTTGGTGAGACATACTAGGTTGGTTAGGCATAAAACATTTTTCTGATGTCTTTTTCCATCTCTAGGTATGTTAAAGTGTGATGTCTGGCAAGCTATTCTCATCTGACAAGAAGTTCAAAAATGGGCTAGTTAATGCCATCTTGCAAGCATTTCCAGAGGGATTTTCGTTTCATAACAATTGCATTATGTCAACTATGTGTGCTGCCACCAGACCAGATTTTTAATCCAAACTATCTGGGGCCCCTGGAGATGAGTCTCGATACTTTATCTCTAATAAGATGAATCTCTCGGCTACAACTCCAATCAATGTGGCCAAGAAAGTAGAATCTTGGGAAAAAACAGTTTATTAGAAGAAGGCCATAAACGCAGCTGATAACTTGACCAAACTCACCCCACCCCACCCTACTCTCTTCAAGAGCCTGAATTTCAAAAACACCAATCTAATGCTGATCTATGTAATGATAATGTTGTTTTGCAGGAAGCTTGGATGCATGAAGTCAGGGAAGAATGTTCTCAAATGAGTCAGTTGATAGCTAATAATATTTGTTATTTTGGTTGTATGTCTCCTTTTTGTGTTCTTTGCTCTTATTAATAAAAGTCATTACTTTTCAGAAAAAAGAATGAGGTTCGAGAAATACGAAGTTCTATATAACATGCCAAGCATTTCTATCCCATCATGGATACATATGAATATTTGTTTGATTGATAATGCAGTTGGATTTCAAGTAAATGAGGAGGAAAAACATATATCCAGTATATGTTTTTGGAGAAGTGATGTGTGGTTCCCATCGACTGTGATTGTGTCAAATTATTACTTTCTTTAGGTTAGACAACTGCACTTGTTACATTTTTAAAAAGGAAAAAATCACTGAATATAGAAAGCATGGATCCAATGCTTCACAAGTGAAAATTTTCATCCTCAAATCAAAGAGTGGGCTACTTCTACTTTGTTATTTGGAATCCAGTTGGTAAATTCCATTGAGAAGTTATCTTGATTCAAAACCAATGTACTATGATTCCATATAACCCCACAAAAAATGAACAAATAGCAGCACTCAACTTCGGTGCAGCCATTTCTAAATGGGCAAACTAGAAAGTGTGAATGAGATTGCATTTTAATGAAAATACAGAGTTAGAAGGAGATTGCAAGGTCGCTCCCTTCCAAACGATCAAAACCCATTAAAACATAATAAATCCCACTGCAAATTTAGGGTACAAAAATTCCTAGGGCACAAATACAACGACGAACAGAAACATACCTCCATGTGCATCACCCTATAGGATAATGTTGAGAAAAGTTGGAGCGATTAATACCCTGGGACCACCGTCTGGGACCACCGTTGAGAAGATAGAAGACGACAATGATGATGAAAGGGAAAGGGAAAAGGGAAAAGAGGAAAAGGAGACAAAGACAGTGCGAGTTGGTGGGGTTAGGAATTGCGCAGTTATAGTCGATATCGTCTATTGCGCGAAAAGACAAAAAAAAAAGGGAAACGTAGATTTAGGGCCCAATCAGTGTGATATTCTTTACTAGGGCCAATTGCAATAATACCCTATTTTTGAGGGTTTTTCCCGTTAAATCCCCTTTATAATAGTAGAGGATATATATATATATATTTCTATTAAAATGCCCACTAATTTTATCATTTTGTGATGGCCATAGGCTAGCTAAGATCTTCACTGTTAGGGTGGGTTTTGACCGTTCATTCATTGGGCAGAATTCTGGCTAGCAATTGTGTTTTAGTCATAAATAAAAGTAGTGAAAAAAGTAAGTGAAAAAAAACAAAAAGTATAAAAAGTAAGTACTGGGGCCCACATCTTACATTTGATTGGCTAGGTGTGTAGTGAAAAAAAAGTAAAAAAGCACATCGTCTTTCTCTCTTTTATAAGAGTAGATAGAAATAAAAGTAGTGAAAAAAGTAAGTGAAAAAAATAAAAAAATAAGTGGGGCCCACATCTTACATTTGATTGGCTAGGTGTGCGGTGAAAAAAAAAGTAAAAAGCACATCATCTTTCTCTCCTTTATAAGAGTAGAAGATATAGTAGGTTAACAAGGGCCTATTTTAGAGGAGACATAAGAGAATTTTTTTTTCTCCACAAAAAAATGATTCATTGGACCTTTGTATGAAATTAGACACCGTTTTCAAAATGACCCTTTATAAATTGAGACGGATATGCCATTGCCACCTGAACTTAGGGTGGCAATTGAGTAACCGATCATCCTGAGTATCTAATGTCTCCAAATAAATGTGGGCATGGAACCTAGTTTTGGATTCGGCAAAAACTTGGATTGGGATCTTAAACATTCAGATCTGAGAATCGGACATGTTTCAACCTAAGGATCCAGATTCAAGATGATTATATTCACTAATTAAAATATATAGGTTTTAAGGGCCTACCATAGCTTGAGTTAAATTCATAGTTGAGTCTTCACAACTTTAATCATAGTACCGTTTAATAGCCTCATATGTACATTTACAAAACTTATATCCGATCATATTAATGCACTCCACATCTCATTTTGGATCCGAATCTAGAACTTGATCTGGTTTTTCTTTTTCTTTTTTAAGTTGATACCTCATTTAGATACAACACATAGGTACTGTTGTCAGATCTAGATCCAAATCTATAAAGACAAATCCTAGTCTGGATTCAAGATGATTATATTCACTAATTAAAAATATATAGGTTTTAAGGGCCTACCATAGCTTGAGTTAAATTCATAGTTGAGTCTTCACAACTTTAATCATAGTACCGTTTAATCGCCTCATATGTACATTTACAAAACTTATATCCGATCATATTAATGCACTCCACATCTCATTTTGGATCCGAATCTAGAACTTGATCTGGTTTTTCTTTTTCTTTTTTAAGTTGATACCTCATTTAGATACAACACATAGGTACTGTTGTCAGATCTAGATCCAAATCTATAAAGACAAATCCTAGTCTGGATCAACCATGGCCCTGCCCCAAGTCTGAGCCATTTGCATTGAGCCCAGCCCAAAAATCAGAAGGGATCTTGAATTATTGGGTCAAGTTCAGGTGGGTTGCCCACTCCTAGGTCTAAGGATACTCCCGGACCAGGTTGGATAGGAACTAAGCCAGTGCAAGCCCTGCCCATTTAGCTCTCAAGTGTAGTGTTGTAGCCCAAATCCAATACTTGGGCCTAAAATTTAGCCTGAGACCCAGCCCATTTTCCAAAGCACAAACATCAGTATCTGTTAGATTTGTTGCACTACATTATCCCTATAAGCATTTCATAATCGGGCTAGACATCTTGGCCCAGGTACAGTCTAAGGCCCAAAACAAGAACCCAAATCCAGTCCAATGTGGGTGAACCTCTGCTGCCGCTCAGTCTGGCCGAGCCCAGGAGCATCCATGCCTAGGTGCAACTGATTTGTGGAGGCTGCCCATTCTTGGACCTAAGCATAACTTCCGACAGGCCCAAAATGGAAGCTTTCATGGATCTCATACATATCTTATTCAGTCCTGAAACTCTTAACCCGCCCTCCTGAAGTGGAAATCAGGTCAGACTCAATCGACTCGGTAACCTTCAGTTGAGTTTTGTGTCAACCTGGACAGTTAAGGGTGAGTTGCTCGGACTATTGTGAGTGGCCCCTGTTGGTCAAGCAATCATGTGCATAAATTCATCCAGGAATTGTCTACATGATACATCTGGTAGCCAATTTCGCCTTTAGATTTTCCAGCATCCAAAGCCAAAACTGTTTAGACCTGTCAACTTTAACTTGATAAAGATGCTACAGACCACAATAAAAACAAATTTCGATACAAACGTAGGACGTTTACGTGGGTCATTCCTCATTTCTACTTTATTACAGGATCAACGAATGCGTGATGCATGGGATCAGAGGCCCAAAGTTCAACTAGATGATGATGAGATGAGGTCAGTCTTTGGACTTCTTCCATCAGCCAGATGGTAGCTTCAGCTTTAACATGGATGAATGATGGTATCCAAGGGTAGGTGTTCATCATCTGTCCCAATCCTCATCCCATCCCACTGTGAGCGTGATGTTGGTGAGGTAGTGTAACGGCTGTCCATATAATTTCTTTAATGATTTGGCTAACCCCTGCCATGTTGTGAATGGGATCACAGACCCGCGATTAGTAGGGATAGGGATATGCTTCATGTATTCCTGATACATCACTACTCTTTTGATCACTGCGGCTGCACCATTTAACATGTTCATACCATCCAGCACTAATTGCAGAGAGGCCTATGCACTACTAAACAATATCAAAGCAGACCATATACAGCTATAAGATAATAAATACGAAATGCATCATCTGGATATACAGGTTCTATTCAGTAGGCTCCATTATCCGGTGATCTAGACCATGTTCTGGGTCATGGGATACTGTTCATGGGTCTGACCGTTTGAGGCATCATGAGCCACGACATAGAATCATTGCCTAACATGAGCACTGCCAAGGTTTTAATGGATTGAATCACATCACAATTTGTTGTTAGGTTTGAATATTTGAGTCCAATTGTACCATGAATCTTATTAAAAAATCGTAAAATGTTTTTTTTTTCACACTTCTAGGATGTAGAAAAGTTTTTAAAAATATTAGAGGATTAATAGATAAAATGTTTAAAAATATGAAGGAATAATAGATGATTCAATTCATCCATATCATCAATATAATGACACATAACAGGATAATAAATAGTATGATATACAGAAGCCAATTGACGTATGTAAATACGTTCAAGATACGAAAAGGTCACCAAATTAACTTATGTAAATATGTCAAAGATACCAAAAAGTTACCAAAAGTCACCAAATTATGAGGATTGAGAACTTGGTAATATAGTCCAATATGAGTATCCATCAAAATTTAAAAGTGTTAAATTAATGAAAAGAAAACTTTACATATGGATTTTCCAATGAAAATTGCAGTCTCTATGGAAACCAAACCTTTTGCAAATGCTGTACAGAATCATGTACAAAATATCTTCTTCGATCTGATCATGATCAGGCACTTATTCTGATTTTCTTTCCTGCTGGGTTAAGGCCTTCAAAAAGCACAAAACCCATCTTTTCTCTCCCAAATTTCTCTATGAAGTTATATGTGTGGGTATTAGTGAAAGAGCAAATAAAATGCCTTCTTTGAAAGGCATAAGAGTAAAAAAATAAATTAAATAAAGAAAAAATAAAAAAGAAATAGAAGAAAATTGGTTTTTGACTGAAGTTGCTAATATTAGACTAGATACAAATCGTAGGATTCATGTGAATCTTATAAGTCATGTCAAGACTCTCAAGATCCATTTTGGAACTTCTAGACGTGGCCTTCTCTTTTCAAAGGACTCTTCGTTACAGCTTGTTGCCTATGCTGACGCCGATTTGGTAAGATCCCCTAACACTTGTTAATCAAGAACTGGTTGGTGTGTCTTTCTAGGAAATTTCCTTATTTCCTAGAAATGCAAGAAACAGGATAGTGTCTCCAAGTCATACACAGAAGCTGAATATTGATCCATGTGCTTTGCATGCTCTGATATCATCTAGCTTCGACGTTTACTTTAATATGCAAGGAGGTCTTGAGGTCCTGGAACTTCCGAGAGGGTTCTTTCTGTTTAAATTCGCAGCAGAAACGGACCTTTGCCGGGCTCAGGAGGGTTCGCCTTGGACTATCGCTGATTCTCCTCTAGCGGTTACCACTTGGGTCCCTAACTTCGACCCACATCGTGCGTTCCTGGGGGCAGCACCGCTATGGATCCGCCTCCCAGGTCTTCCTCTCGATTTCTGGAGTGAATCGATAGTCTATGAGAACCTATATTCGCATGGATCCAGTGACACGGAGCTTAGGGAGACTGGGCGAAAAGCTACAGCGGCAATGGTTCTTGTCACGCCCCCAAGATTAGGCTGGGCCCAACTCAATCCCAAGGGTGTGAGAATTGAGGTCAATTAAAAATTTTCAAAATTCTTCTCACCATTCATACTTGAGACCCCAATTCCGGGTGGATCGAAGTCTGTGGTGAGGTTATGTATGATGATCAGTCACCATAATCTAATCACGGAAGCATCAAGAAACAAACAACTTACGCAGATGGTAAAAACATAACCATCAAGATAGCAGAGCGGATGTGGTACAGAAATGCATAAGTTCAAATAGGTTTACAATGTCTTAAATTAAGTTAAGGCCTGACACAACCATGACATCAAAATAAAAGGGCTATAGGCTCAAATGTAACAGTCTCAAAAGTCTGCTGACATGTATGGTTCTACGGCGCTAAGCTCGACAGGTCAAACTACGTTGTCGGCGCTCCACTCAGCAAGTCCGTCATCCGGCGGAACCTCCTGCCCCGCCTCGCCCTCCGGCTCGACGGGGGCAACGGTACCTAAGCACCAAATGTAGCACCATCAATAAATGGCAAGTAAATAGATATGAGTAAAGGCATAACATGTGCCAATCGAGACCAATATGTGATAAAGTACGTCAACACTGAATAAACTGAAACATAATAATAAACTAACCCATAAATAATCAAACCATCATATGTCATCAGAACAAATGCAACCCAGGCGAACCCGATACCCAGACGAGCTGGTCAAACAAATGCAACCCAGGTGAACCCGGTATCCAGACGAGCTGGTCAAACAAATGCAACCCAGGCTAACCCAGTATAGTGGCGTACATCCACCCTCGATCTGCAGACGGTAAGTACAAACCATATACACACAAGCCTACACATGCACACACACACTCAAACCCACGCATACACATATACCCAAAACAAGGTGTTCGGTTAGCCTCTCATTGGGTGTCCTCATCACATCGTCAACAGAACTAAAGGGGAAGGCCACCAAGTGAGCGTAAAAGTATGGGTTATAAACTAACGAAGGAAGTGGGTGTATACACTAATCATGTAATATATAGGGAGTCCTAAGCTAACCTTAGTCTAACCGAATCATATGGTCAAGGGCCAAGGGGAGTAGGTACTAACCAAACTAAAGCTAAGGTCAAACATCATATGAAGGGCCCATGTTGTCTATCACAATGGTTACGCGGGTCCGGGATGCCTTTGGTAGTCATTTGGTGCTTTTGAAGTTGTTGACACCCAAAGGACCCACTACACCACCCACATAACCCAACATGGGTCTCCCGTGCATTATCGCACAATCCACAATGAGGTGCTAAGCCTACACACCCCCCTATCTAAATGTCCAATTCATATTCATAGGCCAGGTGGGGCTAGGGTCCAAATTTCATCGGGTCGTATCATGACATAAATAGTAGATTAATCTAGTTTCAGGTCAACAGGTTGATTTAGGAATTCCTAAAATATCATAAGATTCCACACAATCATTTGGGAGAAAAAGAATCATTAAATAATTCAAAGGGGTTTTTGTGTTTAGTATAAAGTAAGTGGCTGGGTTAGAATCCAAAAGGAACCACTTGTTCCTAAAAGGTATAGACACAACTCATACCTCATACTTGGGATTGTTTCACACCTTATCCTTGAATTATACATGGATGGTGGGCCATGGGGGAAATCTCATATGATGCCTAACAATACTACATAATCAACCATGGGCTTGTTGTAGTTATTTCAAGAAGGGAGGGTTGTTATGAATTTATAAGGTTGTCACATGACACAACCAAGGTGAGGAACAACTGTTCCCAGATTTAAGGAAATGGGAACTCACGCCTCCCATTCATGGGTTGGCTGGATGGTGGATCCAGATGGGCCCCACCCACAAAGGGGCCAGACCATTGAGGTTGCCCATGTGCCCCCTTCATATGATCAGATCAAATCCCCTATCCAGTGGAAGCAGGGGACCTTGATATGATAATGACGAAATGAAATCCAAACCTATGCAACTACATATCTATCAACTAGTAATAAACTAATGAGTTAGTTAATGAAGCTTAACAAAAGAGGAGTATAACTACAATGGCATAAATCAAACATTTTCATCAATTTTGTTTTATATAACTATCCACCATTAATGCATTTTAAGCTCACAGCGACCAACCCAAATATCACAAATGCACATGATAGAGAAGGTTAGCACATTTAAAGCATTAGAACCAACCAAATAAACATGCCTACACCATTAATCATGTCCATATACTTGCCTTTGGCTTAGATGAGCAAAAACCCCTTTCTTAGAGCCTAGGGTTACCTCAAATCTTGCTCTCCACACCTCCCACTTCAAACCAAGCAAAGAACCCACTTCTTACATGCCAAAATGAAAGGGAAAGCCCACTAAATCACCAATGCATGCTCCTAGTGTTGAAAGAAGCAAACTACATGAGTTTGAAGAGAGGGTTTGCTTACCTATTGATGAGAATGAGAAAGGAGGAAGATGAAGGAGATGATGGGGAGACTCTTGATCCTTGGGGAAAGCATTGGAAACTCTTGGAAGCCCTAGCTTGGTTGGTGGAGAAATGGGGGAGAAGGAGTAGAGAGGTTGTAGAGAAAAGAATGAATGAAATGAAATGGGGAAAATGGGGCCTTCGGGTTTAAAAGGGGGTTTTCTTTTAGGAATTTTGCACATAAGGCCAAGTTGTTAGGAAGTTTACAAGAAAGTCCTTGGCAAATGGGTATGGGCTCATAATGAATGTGCCTTGGGCCACAGGGCCAAGGTGGGTCCAAGTAAGTATGACATGCATGACCAACTACCTAATGCACCACACACCACTAATCCTAGTGCTTAGGCCACTAAACCCAATTAAGCACCCTAAATTCTAGTGATTAGTGACTAAGCCCCTCTAATAAAGGCATGAGACCTTACAGTTCTAGTTGAAATCAACATGCAGAAAGGATCAACCCGAGAGGTTATCCTCAAAGTTGGCACTGACTCCAGGTAGTCATGAGAACCCACCACTGGAGTGCCAAAAATGTAAGAAACTCTAGCTAAAGGTCCCACCATGCATCTTTTGTGACTACGCACCCCCACCACAGAAGGATCCAAGGCCACCGGAGTAAGGGAAGGCCCCCCTAGCCCTTTAGGGGAAGGGTCCCCACCCACCCGTGGATATTATGGAAGACTCTTCAGATGAGGAATGGCAGGAGGTGAGACACCAGAGAGGAGGCCGGCATCCAACGTCTAGCCACGGTCGCCATCCTGTGACGTCGGGGATTAAGATGGGCCCCATGATAGTACTGCATCACCCAACCCCGCAACACTTACCAAGTGGAGCAAGCAAGGACCCACGTGGCCACACCTTGGCACACCATATCCAAGGAAAAAGCCATGCAAGGGGTGATTCAGATATAGCGGCAGGCTCAAGGCAGGAAATGGCAGCTTACAATCATTTAGAAGGACATTCAAAAGTTTCCTATCATCAAACAAAGTGTTTAACCCAGTACGAGCCCAAACAGAACACCATGTGTAACCAAGATACTGCCTCCCAGGCTATTATCAATTCCAAACCACCCAATCCACCCAATCAGATCCAAGACGAAGATCCCACTCCAAATATTGCCCACAGATCCAGCATTCATTCGATACAGGTCCGTTCAACCATTCGGCAGGACCCTGGCAAACAACACCTACTTGCATGTAGGCCTACCAGACATTTCTATCCAAATACGTCCCCTTACGCTAATCTATCCACTCCAAAAGCCTTGCCTCCATCCACTTCCACTTACCAAGATGCAACCCAGCCCCAGGAGACTCCGGCCCATCCAACCATACCCTCTACGACCACTACCACCACCCACTCAGCTCCCTCACCCGCCACTGGTACACCAAGGCCTCTATCCCATACCCAGCCCTCTACCCCAATCACTGTCCTGGACCGGACCGGCATTCCATCCCCTGTAGGGACCTCTGATCCCTCCAACCTTTACTCCATTTTACCCAGACCTCACTCCGCTCATGCCCCCCCAGCCCTAACCTTCTGACGACCTTCACTTCACCTCAACCCCTGTCGTTGAACACCCTCTCCACCTTAACCCTAAACAACCCTTTGCCAGCCAATCTCCTCATCGACCCCTTCTCCAATTGGCAATGGCTCCTTGCTTGGAAATGCCCAATGACAGGGGCCCTCTGGACTCCTATGCAAGCTCTCATTTCCACTTCCCTCCCCACCCCACCGACCAACCCACCAGAAATACCACCTGCAATTGGTTTCAGGATTCATCACATGACCAGCTTGTTGCAACAACACCTGAGCCACCTTCAACAAGAAGCCTTCCAGGCAGGAGGAAACTTCCAACCAACAACCCGGTAGAATATGGACCTGGCTCTGACAAGCTCGGGGACTGGAAATCATTTTGGCAGGACAGGAGGAGACGATGTATCTACAGAGTGCAGAATGGTTAGTTTAAATGGAAGAAATTATCATGTTTGGAAGGGTAAGATGGAAGACCTTCTGTATGTGAAGCGTTGGCATCTACCGGTGTTCGGTGAAAACAAACCCGACAACATGACCGATGCCGATTGGGCTCTTGAGCATAAAGTGGTGTGTGGGTTCATTCGCCAATTTGTGGATGATAATGTTTTGAATCACATTAGTAAAGAATCACATGCTAGGACTCTATGGAATAAGCTTGAGTCATTGTATGCAAGGAAAACCGGCAACAACAAAATGTATTTGATAAAACAATTTATGAGCTTGAAATATAAAGATGGTCAATCTATGTCGGATCATTTGAATGAGTTTCAAGGAGTGATAGATCAACTTTCAGCCATGAATGTTAAATTTGAAGATGAGTTACAAGGACTTTGGTTACTTGGTACTCTACCGGATTCTTGGGAGACATTTCGTATGTCATTAAGTAACTCTGCCCCTGATGGTATTGTCACCATGGAACTTGCTAAGAGTGGTGTTTTGAATGAGGAGATGAGAAGAAAATCTCAAGGTTCTACATCCCATTGTGAAGCTTTAATTACCGAGAATAGGGGGAGAAGTCAGAGTAGAGGTCCGAAAGGTAAAAGCAAGAGCCGAAGCAAGTCAAGGTCATGGCAAAAGAATGTTGAGTGCCACCATTGTGGCAAGATGGGTCATATTAAGAAAAATTGCTTCAAGCTGAAAAGAGAAAAGAAAAATGGTAGTGACAACAATGAAAAGAAGGATCATGATCAAGATGATCGGGTTGCCGCTGTCACTGAAGAACTTGTCATTGTTTGTTATGACAATAATGTGAATTTTGCTTGTAATGAGACAAGTTGGGTTATTGATAGTGGAGCTTCGCTTCATGTCACCTCAAAGAAGGAGTTCTTTACTTCCTACACGCCAGGAAACTTTGGCACTTTGAAGATGGGCAATGATGGCTTGGCCAAAGTTGTAGGTGTGGGAGATGTGTGCTTGGTGGTCAGTAATGGAACAAAGCTTGTTCTCAGAGATGTCAGACATGTACCGGATATTCGTCTGAATTTGATTTCGACTGGGAAGCTTGATGATGAAGGGTTTTGCAATACCTTTGATAATGGACAGTGGAAGCTCACCAAAGGCTCATTAGTTGTGGCTAGAGGAAAGAAGGATTCTTCTTTGTATTTGATGCAGGCCAAGATTTTCAAGGGTATTTGTAATGCTGTGGAAGATGAGAATGCATCTGAGTTATGGCACAAGCGACTTAGTCACATGAGTGAGAAAGGCATGGGCTTATTAGCTAAGAAGAATTTACTCTCTGGAGTGAAGAGTGCAAAGCTTGAGAAGTGTGTGCATTATTTGGCAGAAAAACAGAGGAGAGTTTCATTCAAAAGTCGCCCTCCTTCTAAAAAATCAGGTTTATTGGAATTGGTACATTCAAATGTTTGCGGTCCAATAAAACCTCTAACACTTGGTGGTGCAGCTTATTTTGTGACCTTCATTGATGACCATTCAAGAAAACTTTGGGTTTATTTCTTGAAGGCGAAGGACCAAGTGTTAGATGTATTCAAGCTATTTCAAGCTTCAGTAGAGAGACAGACAGGAAAGAAGTTGAAATGCATCCGATCAGATAACGGTGGTGAGTACATCGGACCATTTGATGAGTACTGCAGACAACATGGTATTCGACATCAAAAGACACCTCCTAAAACACCTCAGTTGAATGGTGTGGCAGAAAGAATGAACAGAACATTGGTTGAGAGAGTAAGGTGCTTGATTTCAGATGCCAAATTGCCTAAATCTTTTTGGGGCGAGGCTTTGAATACAGTGGCACATGTTATTAATTTATCTCCCATTGTTGCTTTGGATGGTGATGTGCCGGACAGAGTTTGGTTTGGCAAGGATATCTCCTATGACCATTTAAGAGTATTTGGTTGCAAAGCTTTTGTTCATGTTCCAAGGGATGAGAGGTCCAAGTTAGATGCGAAGACGCGAGAATGCATTTTTCTTGGCTATGGTTCTGATGAGTTAGGCTACAGACTTTATGATCCAATTGAGAAGAAAATTGTGAGAAGTAGAGATGTAGTATTTGTTGAAAATCAGACCATAATGGATATTGAGAAGGCAGAGAAGACAATTTCTCAAGATTTTGATATACCGATTGAGGTTGACTCGGTCCCATCCACCGAGTTGCAGAAACAGTTGCATGATCAGATTTATGACGGTACTCGGTATGATGTTCATGATCAGATTCAGGATCAAACTCAGAATGACCAGCATAGTATAGATGATAGTGATGCTCAGGATGGTGATGCTGTTGATGTTCAGCAACATGCACCTACCGTTCCACCAGCTACCACTTTAAGAAGGTCTATCAGAGACCGCCATCCATCCACTAGATACTCTCCTAATGAGTATGTGCTACTGACTGATGCAGGTGAGCCTGAAAGGTTTGAAGAAGCAATGGAGGATGTGAACAAGAATCAATGGGTTGATGCAATGGAAGATGAGCTAAAGTCATTGCATGACAATCACACCTTTGAGTTAGTGACATTGCCTAAGAGTAAGAGAGCTTTGAAGAATCGATGGGTTTATAGATTGAAGCATGATGAGAATACTTCACTTCCTCGATACAAAGCTAGATTGGTTGTTAAGGGTTATAGTCAGAAAAAGGGAATTGACTATGACGATATCTTCTCACCCGTTGTGAAAATGTCCTCAATCCGAGTTGTTTTGGGACTGGCAGCTAGTCTTGATCTTGAGGTTGAGCAAATGGATGTCAAGACTGCTTTCCTTCATGGTGATTTGGAGGAAGATATATACATGGAGCAGCCAGAGGGTTTCAAAGTGGAAGGTAAAGAGAACTATGTTTGTAAGCTAAAGAAAAGCCTATATGGTTTGAAGCAAGCACCGAGACAATGGTATAGAAAGTTTGAGTCTTTTATGGGGGAGCAAGCCTATAAGAAGACCACTTACGATCATTGTGTTTTTATGAAGAAGTTCTCCGAAGATGACTTTATCATTTTACTGCTTTATGTGGATGACATGCTTATAGTTGGTCAGAATGCTTCGAGGATTGAGAAGTTAAAGCAAGATTTGAGCAAGTCTTTTTCAATGAAAGACTTGGGGCCGGCTAAGCAAATCCTTGGTATGAAGATCAGTCGCGACAGAAAGGCCAAGAGGTTATGGTTGTCACAAGAGAAGTACATAGAGAAAGTGCTTCAAAGGTTCAATATGGATAAAGCTAAAGTGGTAAGCACCCCTCTTGCTACACAGTTTAAGCTTAGTAAGAAACAACGTCCATCAAGTAAGAAAGAGAAGGAAGACATGAAAAGAGTGCCTTATGCATCAGCTGTGGGTAGTTTGATGTATGCAATGGTTTGCACAAGGCCAGACATAGCTCATGCTGTTGGAGTAGTTAGTCGGTTTACTTCAAATCCAGGTAGAGAGCATTGGAATGCAGTGAAGTGGATCTTAAGATATCTCCGAGGCACTTCTAGTGTGAAACTTTCATTTGGAAGTGAGAAGCCAATTGTTGTTGGGTATACTGATTCAGACATGGCAGGGGATGTTGATACGAGGAAATCTACTTCAGGTTATATGATTAATTTTGCAGGGGGAGCTGTGGCTTGGCAGTCAAGATTGCAGAAATGTGTTGCCTTATCTACAACAGAGGCTGAATTCATTGCAGCAACCGAAGCATGCAAGGAGTTGCTTTGGATGAAAGGGTTCACGAAGGACCTTGGTCTCACTCAAGAAAAGTATGTGTTATTTTGTGATAGCCAAAGTGCTATACACCTTGCGAAGAACTCCACTTTTCATGCGAGATCGAAACACATCGATGTGAGGTATCATTGAATACGAGACACATTAGAGGCCAAAGAGTTGGAACTCGAGAAAATACACACCGAAGATAATGGTTCAGATATGATGACAAAGGCACTTCCGAGAGAGAAGTTTGAGTTTTGTCGGCATCAGGCCGGCATGGATTCCACTTGAGGAGTTAGTGTTGGAATCTCCCTCATTGGGCTGGAGGGGGAGATTTGTTGGGACTAGGTCCAGCCCAATAAGGGCTTATTTTGAAGTTTATGTGTTTCTAGAGGGGCAATATGGTCCTTCAAAATCTCAGCACATAACCCTTTTGAAGCCCTAATCTTTAGCAGAATGCAAGAGACACCAAAACAGAGAGAGAGTGCAGAAACTCGTCCATAAAAAGAGGCTCTGCGCAGTATTTTTCAAACCGACGATCGGAGGTCGATCCGTGGTCCGATTGAGCTGATTTTTTGTCAGCAGGTTCGTGACTCATTGCTCTACATTCTGAACGGTTGATCTGTCATTTGGAGATCTCTACATCAGGTTTCTGTGTCCATTTCAGAGGACGTTTTTGGGTGAGATCTTCCCATTTCTCTCTTGTTGTCATTTGTCATTTGCTTTATCTTCACTTACATTTTGTGGATTCCATTGTTGTTGGAGTTGAGGAGGTTTTGTACCTTGCTAGTGTTAGGTTTTGTACCTAAACATTATAGTGAAGATTTGGGTGGACTCCGAGAAATGTCCCGTGGTTTTTATCCTTCTCTTTGAGGGAGTTTTCCACGTAAAAATTGTTTTGGGTTGTTTGTGGTTGATTGGTGATTCTTTATTTGTGGTTTGCATATTCTTCCATTGCTTGTGTTCAATTGTTCCTCACAGGTTCACTCAAGGGGGGAAAAGGTGTTTGTTGTTTCCAAACATTTTTCCTAACAGGAAAGTGGGGATGCTTTTCTGCTCAGACCAACGTCCACTGTGTTTGCAGCAGGACTAGAACATCCAGAATGTATTGATTGTGGAGAAGGAAGAAAATAGTAACAACCCAATGCAGATCTCATTTTCCATTCTACCTCAGAACACATCTGGTTATCTTTGTTGGCATGTGTGGCCTTTGGAGGCTCAAATATGGTTCAGCGGGCAACTACTGCTTAGTTGTCTTGGATTTTATCCTGGTACACGAGGTATAGCAAAATAGTTGCCAAACCTTGAGGCATTTCACTAGTATGCAAGGTGAATCTCAATTCTCAACATAATAGATTCATCTGGATTCTGGATACTGAGAATGACTATAAATTTAAAATCTGCAGGTTAAATTATCTGTTCTTCTAAGAAAGAAACAACGAAATCGTGATTCGTGATTTAACCTCATCCCAGGATCATTAGTCTTGTCGCAACATTCTCACCATCCAGAAAATCATGCTGCAGATAATCCACAATTTTTACTACCCAAAAATTCATCTCTTAATTTGGAATTTGGATTACATTCAAATGTACCCAAAAGATCTTGAAAAGCTCGCTCTAATTTTCCAAAAGAAAACGGACAGAAAAATAAACTTGAATAAAGCATAGTCAGGTCATTGTATTAGGCAAAATGTTCCCTGATGAAAGAAAGATTCCTACTTATGTAGACAATGACTAGAACTTTAACATGGCTAGTTCTCAGTTACCTGTTTCTGTGTTGTTTATTATATGTATTCAGGGGCTTGAAACCATGGTTGGCGAGCATGGAATTCAGATGTCCGGGGGGCAGAAACAGAGAATAGCTATAGCTAGAGCAATTCTAAAAGATCCACGAATTCTACTTCTAGATGAAGCCACTAGTGCACTAGATGCAGAATCTGAACGAATTGTACAAGAGGCATTAGACAGGATCATGGTCGACCGAACCACCGTTATTGTTGCCCACCGCTTGAGCACGGTGAGAAATGCTGATATGATCGCAGTTATTCATCGAGGTTCAATTGTTGAAAAGGGTAAGAGATGCAACTAGTCGTATCTTGGCTGTGGAGATTTTTTTTTATCAATAGAAATATGGAGTCATCACGGACTTCCCAAAGAAATATGGCCATCACGCAAAATGTAGCAAATAACTTGTTTTTCATTTTAGGTTCACTAATATCAACATTGTTCTAAATAAAGAAAAAGTTACAAGTTGAACTAAAGTGAAACATATAAATCACCAACAATTTAGCACTTTATGGGGATATTGTCCTCATTTGAATCACAAGAACATTCAACCCACATGTATGATTGACAAAAACATTCATAGAACTTTTTTATTAATTTCCATAACTACTTCTCCTGACTTTCCTGGTGTTTGATTGATTAGGTTCTCATTCAGAGCTAGTGAAGATTCCAAATGGAGCATACTGTCAACTTATACACTTTCAAGAAATGAAAAAAGAATCAGATTTAACTACAGCAGATCCAGAAAAACTAGCTATTTCAATGGATTCTGGCAGGCAATCGAGCCGACAGTTATCTTTACACAAGTCAATAAGCCAGGGCTCATCTGGTAGTGCTGGAAATAGTAGCCGGCACTCATTTTCAGCCTCATTTGGCGTACATTCAGGACTACACGTCCAAGAAGTCCCACCACTGGACACTCACGCCCCACCACAACCACAAAACCAACCAAAAGTCCCGCTCCGCCGCCTTGCATATCTTAACAAGCCAGAGATTCCAGTCCTACTACTTGGCACCATTGCTGCATCCATCAACGGAGTGATAATGCCCATTTTTAGTATATTTATTTCTAGCGTAATTAAAACATTCTATGAGTCACCATCAAAGCTCCAGAAAGACTCTAGGTTCTGGTCATTGATATATGTTACCATAGGATTGGTAGCATTAATAGTTTCGCCCGCACAGGCATACTTCTTTGCTGTGGCAGGCTGCCGATTGATAAGGAGAATTCGAATGATGTCATTTGAAAAAGTCGTGAACATGGAAATTGGGTGGTTCGATAATGCTGAAAACTCAAGTGGAGCCATTGGTGCGAGGCTGTCAGCAGATGCAGCAACAGTCCGCAGTCTGGTAGGAGATTCACTTGCATTGCTTGCTCAGAACACTGCATCACTAGTAGCTGGTTTGGCAATTGCTTTTAAAGCATGCTGGCAATTGGCTTTCCTAATCTTGGCGATGGTTCCCCTGATAGGCTTTATAGGATGGGTCCAATTAAAGTTTGTGCGAGGATTTAGTGCAGATGCGAAGGTTTGATTCTTCAATCTTCACTCATGAAAAATCGTTACATATATGGAATGAATACTTATATACTTATATTTCCAAGCAAACTAAGATCATATTGTAATGATAAGCTTAAAACTTTATGAGATATACCAACATTGGGTTTTAAGCAGGGCCTTTTTTATTTCTTTAAAATGTATTAGCTTTCTAAAAAAAGAAAAAAATATATCTAACTAATGCATTTTTCTATATCACTAACTTGTATAGCTAATTTTTCTAGTATACAAAAACCAATTGCAAAATTTCAATACTATTAATTGAACATGAAATATAGCGTGGAAATATATCTCATAAATAAATGGAATATATTCACTAGCTGCAAAACCCAGGAAAGAAAAACATAATATTCTTCAGAGGAAAAAGCTGGTTTCTCATGTGAAAGGTTGGTTGTCTTCCAACCATTCATGACCCAACATTTAACCAAAAAAAAAAAGAAAAAAGAATGTCATGCTTATGACTTTATGTTGATGAGTGAAATTTGAAAATGATTGCAGATGATGTATGAGGAAGCAAGTCAAGTCGCTAATGATGCAGTGGGGAGTATAAGAACAGTTGCTTCATTCTGTGCTGAAGATAAGGTCATGGAACTGTACAAAAAGAAATGTGAAGGTCCTTTGAAGGCGGGGGTAAGGCAAGGCATAGTAAGTGGGATTGGTTTTGGATTCTCCTTTTTCTCCTTTTTCTGTGTCTATGCAGCCAGTTTCTATGCAGGGGCCCGCCTTGTTGAGAATGGGAAGACGACATTCACTGAGGTTTTCCGTGTAAGTCAACTATTAATTAATCTAATGGGTTTTAATGTTTCTGTTATTGTTGTTGATCATAGACTTATCCCATCAAACATGTAATGGTTTTTAATGTTGTTGTTATTGTTGTTGATCATAGACTCATCCCATCTAACTGGGGTCGAGTGCCACTTCCCTAGATTTGAGCTCCAAATATAGTTCGGCACGAATTTTTATAGCCAAATGCCACTGTCACGCCAGCCCAACTCTTTTACCCAGCTTGGGTCTGGCACATGCCTAAGCACATGTCAACCAGATACTAGTTAACCTTCCAAATCAGAACATCAGCCTCATCGTCATCCTTTTTTCTCATTATTAAATAGCTATAAAATTGTTCAACTAACTCTCAAACATTAAACGAGCTGTTTCCATGTTTCGATTGCTAGCCAAACATTCTTTCAAATTCCAAACTAGAAGCACAGTGAAAATGGAAAAAAGAAAAGGAGAAATCATGGTAATTGGAGCACATATCTCATTGCCTAGAAATCTTTGCTCTGGATGCAATAAAAAAAATGCAGGCACTAGACCTCCTTGAGAATAAGTATCACATACTGGAATGAATAGGAGGATTAGGATAGGTTTTTAATTCTATAACACGACTAACCCGATATTGTACGTTGGTTTTTGGGCCTATTTACAGAGAATTTATTGCCTTTGGTCTGATTTTCAGGTTTTCTTTGCTCTCACTTTCATAGCAATTGCAGTTTCTCAGTCGAGCTCCTTCGCACCTGATGCAGCCAAAGCGAAGACATCTACTGCCTCCATATTTGGAATTCTTGATCGTAAGTCAAGAATTGACCCGAGCGACGATTCTGGAATTACCTTAGAAGATGTGAAGGGAAACATTGAGTTTCTCCATGTCAGTTTCAAATATCCCACGAGACCAGATGTTGAGATTTTTCAAGATCTCTGCCTATTTGTCCAATCTGGCAAGGTAACTGATGACAAATCAATCTGTAGTCTTGCATTTATCAAGGGTCATATATCAATACATATTTTGTTATTATACTAAAGATGACTAATCCTTGGTATGATCATCAAAAGATATGATAGGTTTAAATCCTTAGAAAACTAAGGTCTACTTGTTTCCTCCTTATAAGCACTTTCTACACTTGAACAAAACTAAAGATTCATAGATGAGAACCCTTCCACATACAACTGAGCCCAAAGTTGCCTAAATGAGAAGCAAATGTGAAACTAAAACCACAATTCCAATTTTTGTAATAGTATTTATGAAGGTGTTTTGAAAGAAAATGCACATGAAACAATACATGAGAAGCGTTGGTATGTTTGCAGGGAAAAGAGTTTCTTGTTAACTATGGTACGTGTTGTCATCAACTCTCTCTGCCAAAGAAAATAATGAACTTTTTCTTTTCTCCTTTCTCATGTAAATTACACAAACTGATAAGTGGGAAAAAAGAAAGAGAACTTTGATCATCAAAAAGACTGCACTGGGGCATCTACATAGTATAATACAATGTAGATTGTAGGGGTCCATAAGTATCAAGGTGTTTTAACCTTGATATACATTGTTACACAGTTCTCTATCGGCTTAAGCTTTTAGAGTAAGTGGTTGTCAACACAAGGAATACAAAGAGAGAGTATTGGCTCTATGTGCGCTGCTTAGTTTGTTGATTCTTTTTCGTTTTTTTACTCATATGGTCATCTTGACATTCCAACTTAGACACAAATGTCATCTTTTTATTGGGTATTCCAACCCTAATTCCCATGCTAGTGCAAGCCAAGGATTTTCAATTAACTTTCATGTCCAACGTTATGGCTTATTTTATACTTCTTATATCTAATAATTACTATCTCACCTGACAGACAATCGCTTTAGTAGGAGAAAGTGGGTGTGGCAAATCGACTGCCATTTCATTGTTACAAAGATTTTATGACCCTGATTCAGGTCAAATAATTCTGGATGGAGTTGAAATTCAAAAGTTACAGTTGAGGTGGTTAAGGCAACAGATGGGTCTCGTGAGTCAAGAACCAGTGTTGTTTAATGACACAATCAGAGCCAACATTTCCTATGGAAAGGTAGGAGGTGCAACAGAAGCAGAGATTTTAGCTGCAGCAGAGTTTGCAAATGCCCACAAGTTCATAAGCAGCTTGCAACAGGTTGGAGGAATGCCATTGCCATCCAATTGTTATTTAATCATTTATTCTAAATGATCATTCTCTTAAGTCTCAACATAAACAAGTTGATTCATAACCTCTCAATTCGACGGCGATCTGCATGTGCTGGGAGAGATCATGATATATGATCTGAACAGCATTAAAAAACTATCAATTTCAATTCGACATAAGTGTGGGATCATGGGTCAAGTCATTAGACCTGATAGCATATCCTATCACCAATGTGCTAGTTATTTTCTTACGTCAAAGAATTTGTATTCTCTCAATTTCTTATTTGCTATTGGGGATGAATTATTAAACTTTTAATAACTTCTACAAATGTCATATTGCTTGGGAGAAAAATACAGGGATATGACACATTGGTAGGAGAGCGAGGAGTCCAATTATCAGGTGGACAAAAGCAACGAGTGGCAATTGCACGTGCAATAGTGAAAGAGCCAAAAATTCTACTACTAGATGAGGCGACAAGCGCACTTGATGCAGAGTCTGAGCATGTGGTTCAAGAGGCATTAGACCGAGTAATGGTGAATCGGACAACGATTGTTGTAGCCCATCGGCTGTCCACAATTAAAGGGGCTGATCTTATAGCAGTTGTTAAGAATGGGGTCATCTTAGAGAAAGGAAAGCATGAGGCTTTAATTAATGTTAGAGGTGGGGTATATTCCTCCTTAGTAGCACTTCATATGAGTGCTTCATCTTAATGTTCTTGCAAATTATGATTGCATATGTAAATGTTCCATATGTAAACTAAGCATGTTAAAACTCTACTTGTATTTAAGTTTTTGCATCGTTCATTTACCAGCTAGAACTTCTTTTTGCTCGTGTTTCTCATTTTCATAATATATATCAAATTGAAGCAACATCTCTTTCTAAAAGAAGCAGGAAGAAATCGAAGAACCATCTGCTTGGTGCCTGTGAAACTCAAGAAGCTCCTATTTATAGCTCACAAATCACTATATAATCAGCTTGGCCATTTCCTCCATTTACTAATTTAGGAAGAATTTGATGGAGAAAAGATATTGCAACCTAACAAGCTTAGTTAGGTAAAAAACTATTTGAAATTGGAGTGAGCCCAGATTCTATGAGGGCTGGATCTAGAGATTCCTTCTAAACCAATATTGTAAATCAGTGGGGCCTATATTTGAACTTCAAACCGCCCTAAATTACTGTCAGATCTTGTTTTATCACCAAATAAAACTTTCACTCCATTGAAAGTTACCCTGCCATTAAATTGATAACATCAACATGATCAATCTGATGAATCTCTCAATGAAAGCTTCAAACAGTTTTCAAGAGGAGGGTGAATTTATTGGAGGTCGTATATGAATTGCTATACGAGGTGTAGTGATGGACGCTCTAGCCTGCAGAGAGAGAAACGGGTCCTTGTTGAAGTCTTTGTTGACACGGCTCAAGAGGAGGCAATTGAGTGTCAAAATCAATTGAGAGTCAAAATTGACTTCTGATTTCGCTTTCATGTATAAGAAAAGGTACACCAACATGGCTCAAGCATGATATGCTCAAATGAGAAATCAACTCTATAAGGTAGGTCTGTTTTTCAAAAAATATAAACCATTCAAGTTATGGGCCCACCCTATTTAGCTATATCATGCCTTCAGACCTTTCTCGAACCAAGGATATTAACCATTGGCTTCAGGAGTTGAATTGAGTTAATGTTAGAGACAGTATCAATATTCAAGATTCAGTGTTACATGGCTTCAGTAGAGCTGAGAGTTGATAGTGCAGATGTAGGAATTGTTAGTCAAATATGTTGTGAGGCTAGCATATCACCTTGAGAGGCAGTTGACAGTTGTCAGTGTTATGAGCAGAAATTCAGTTAGAAATGCAGAATGGTCAGAGGTAAAACTTTCAGAGACATGGATGTGAAGTTTCAACCATTTATAGGAATCAGATGATGTCAGCCAGCAATTTTCTTTTGGGAAGTAGATATTAGGCTCAGAACAACGAAGAGTTTTAGGTTGACTCAGAGTTTGGTCAATGTGATTAAGAAGAGTACACACATATTAGAGTTCTTGGAGGGTCTGTAATATAGGCAGGACAGTTGGGGTGTGTCAGATGTGTGAGAACCTATAGGGTCTTTAATAGTGGAAAAATATGAAGAGAGGACAGGATTTGTGTTGAAATGTGTGTTTGGGCACAAGGTGAAGGTAGAGTATTAGGAATTTTCAGGATTTATAACTTAGCTTAAGAATTCTGAATGGAACACATAGTTATGAACTTGGTTTCGGGATTACAACATTTGGAAATATAATGATAGAATTTAGGTGATTGTTGACAGACTTATCCGGTCAATACACTTTATGTCAAGGAGGATAAGACCTCATATATAGGTTTGATTTAGAAGTTCAGTGAGACAGTAAGCAGATTTCAAGGGAAATTGGTGATGATAATGTTAGACAGAGATATGAAGTTGTAGACGGATCTTAAGTTAGTTTGTAAGCAGTTATGACCATTACCTTCAGCTTCATCAGAAATTATCTTCAGATTGAAAGGGGCAGGCAGCGAAAACCAAGGTTTTTCATTGGGTAACAGTGCAGTCACAACACCATTGTGATTAAGAAGCCAATTAGATTGTAAGACCAAGTGAAGAACAAGATTAACCAAATCTTTTACCGAGATAGTTTAGGCCTTTGGAGGACCAAAGGTTCTTTTAAGAGGGATGGAATATAATATACCGGACCTCGAGGATGTAATTAGCCTAATTAATTATAGTATTAGTTGATTAAGCTCAATTAGTAGCCAAACAGGTTCGATTAATAATTATTGGGTAAGTAGGGGGCAGTTAGCAATTTTCCAGATAATTTAGGAGGCATTTTTGTAATTTTAGATTTTTGAGATTCTGGTACCGTTGGGTAGATGTTTTTATTTCCTAAACTTTAGTCTTCTACACCATCTTGATCAGACCCGCGAAGACACTCTAAAATCAGGCCTGACCCAAACCCATTTAAACTCTCCTTTCTCTCTCCTCACTCATTTGTTTCTCTCCCCTTGCTCCACGTGAGTAGCCACCTCCTCCCCTTCTCTCTCTCTATTTCCTTTCCTTTATCCTTTCTTTCCTTCTCACTCGCTCGTTTGGGGGCTTTTAAAATAGCCCATTTGGCATTTTCCTTTTAAAATCAAGTGGAGTGAAGTGAAATGAAAAGAAGGAATAAAATATACAGTGGGTTAAGATGATATTTTATTTTTAGTTGTTTGTGATGGAATATTTTTGACTTTTTTTTATGGGAAATATAGTTTTTTTTGTCTTTTAGTTAATGAAGTAGTTGCTTTTTGACTTTTTTTTGAAAAAGATGGAGGGAGTTTTAGTAAAAATTGCTTTTGATGTGATGTTTAACTTGACTTAATTTTACTTCACTTCACAAGTAAAATTACCAAACAGGCAAGAGTAAAGGTTATTTTGAGAAAATAATAAAATATAAGTGGATTATAATGGTATTTTATTTTTAGTTATTTGTGATAATTTTTTTTGACTTTTTTTTATTAAAAAGTAGAGTTTCTTATTATCTTTTTAGGGAAAAAATGAGGTTATTTTTTGATTTTTTTTAAAAAATTATAGTAGGAAATTTGAATTAAAATATTTTGATGGAATTTTTTTAATAGAAATTGGGGCTCTTACCATACTTTACTCTTAAAATGAGGGAAGAGTTGCAATCTTCCTTTTCGTCTTTCTCATTTCACGTTTCCAGTAGCTCGGTAGCTCCTCACTTAGGGGTGTACACGGATTGGATTGGTGCGGATTGGGCCAAATCCGTTGCCTTCGGATTGACGGATTTATAATCCGTCACTAATCCATTACTGTTGAAATCCGATCCGATCCGATCCGTGGAGGAACGGATCAGATCGGATTAATCCGTTCAATCCGTTAGTGTACATTACATGGAAAAAGAAAGAAGAAAAACCCCATAAATTTTGAAGCCACTTAATTAAATGGGCATGAGTTGAGAGCTATATGTCTATTCTATTCATAAGGTTAGTGACTCCTTATATTTTTTTTCTTATTATATATATATAAATTAATTTATATTTAACGACAACAGATCGGATCGGATTGAATCTGTGTGAGATTAAAGATGAAATCCGCCGTCGATCCGTTGCTAACGGATTACACAATTTTCAATCCATCACCAATCCATTGTCCTTCGGATCGGATTAAAATCCACGGACAGGATCGGATTTTTGTACACCGGCTCACCTGTCCCTACTCTCATTTCCTTTCTTTCATTCTGTTTCATCTCATCTCTCTCGTTTCTCTCTCCCTCTTCCACGAGTTGCTGCCATCGTCGCTGGACGCCGTCGCCGCCGACCATCACCATGACCGACCTCCTCTCCCTTCTCAACTCTCTCATCTCATCTCCCATCTCATTCACTCATCTCTCTCAACGAACCGTGCTGCCCACCGTCCCGGAGCACCACCCTCACCGCCTGCACCACCACCTGGCCACCATCCTCTCCGACGAAGCCCCCAGCCCATCTCTTCCTATTCCCTGGTTCTCTCTCCCTCTGTTTTCCCCCATTTTTCCTTTCCTTTCTCCCTTCTCCTTGTCAAATGAATCAACCCCCAACTCCCCATTTCTCTATTTATTTCCTCCTCTGAATCAGCCCCACCCATTTTATTCTCTCTCTGTTTCCCTCGCTGTTTCTTCCCCCTCTTTGCCCAGTGGATCACCGAGCACCATCATCACCACTGTTCCAGTGGGCCATCGATCAAGTGGGCCCCACGATCTTCATCATCCCTAATTTCAAGCTTCACTATTTGGTAAGCTTCTTCCATTTAATTAGGTTTTGTTAATTGGGGGTTTTCCATTAATTAGTGTTAGATGAGTTTGTTAGCACGTTAGATTGTGATTAGTAGAGTTATTTATGTGGGTTTGTTTCTAATTCATAGGTTTTGGGCATTTTGAGCTAAACTGTGTGGATTTGGGCATTTTGGATTTCCTCACCTAAAGGCAAGTGAATATGTATTTATTTTTATTGAATTGTAGCTTGGAAATGATTTCATTATTGATTTAGATTCAATTGTTTTATGTGTTGGATTTATGGAAAATAAATGGTTAGAATGAATGGGATAATGGATTATATTTGATACATTGAAGGGAGATGGATTGAAATGATGGTAGAGGGGTGACACCCTAAAATGGATTGCAGGAAAAGAAGGATTAGGGATCTGGATCTTTTCTTTATATTTTATGACCTGATTTCTATGGAAAGCTGGGCCCTTTTACTTAGGATTATATGACCTATTGGGTTACCTTTGAACCATATTAGAGGACTTATCACATGTTTAAATGGAAATTGTACTTTCTCTTTTTATATGTTTTTAAACTATGAATTTCTGTATATATATGATTGAACACCACTAAGCTAAATCCACATATGAATGTGAATATGACGACTGCACTGCACAGATCAGATTACCGTGAAAATCTGAAGAACGGTTGATCACCATGAAGAGAACTTATGAACAGGTTAGCTGATTACTGGAAAATCTGAAGAAAAGAACATATGAATGTGAATATGAACAGTGGATAAAAGAACTTATGGACAGGATGCAGACCTGAATTGCCATGGTTGTTTGCCATGGTAAAAGCCTAAGTGGTGTATTGTATTTTTGGATATATGAATATGGTTTGAAAGGAATTTATGAAAGTATGGAAATGGATTTGTGACTAAGAACTTATGATTTTGATATGAAAGAATGAATCATAGGTTTCCTTGAAATTATGAAATATTGTTTTATCGCTTTCCATTGTATATCTGTTTCTATTTATATATATCCACCTGCCGGTTAGTCGTAGCCTTATGATGCTATGCTTGCATAGGTACTTAGCTCATCTACCGGGGAATGCGAATGTATTGACTCAGGTGATACAACCTGATGGTGACTACAAGTGCTGTGTAAACAACAATGTTGTTTTGACCAACACACGAGTGCTTTCATTTAATGGATAGTTTATATTTATTTTCTTGTTAGTATAGATTTTGTAGATGTTGTTTAATTAAATTTCTTTGTTAGTTTTTATCAACTTTAACTTAAGACTAGAGTAAATGTGCGTACTCTGAAATGTTATGTTGTACCTTTTAGATAATTAAGAAGTTCCATTGTATTCTTATGGTGAATTGATAAAGATTTGTACCTCACCGCGGACTTCGATCCTGAGGGACCATGATTGGGGGCCAAGTTGGATGGTTTGTTTATTAAACATTAATATTGGCCCCCTAATCTCATGTTAATTCCCAGGCCTACCCCTGGGACGTGACAATATGATATGCCTAACTTGGGTTAAAACTAAATGTTATTTGAAAGGTGCAGCTAAGTGATATATGCAGCTGAAATTGCAAGCTGATTGGATATGTTGGCATAATGGATGGTTATCTTTTCCACTGCATTTGGAGAAAAAGTAAGGCTGTCAACAGGCCACTTGTGTGCCTCGAAAATTCTGAGTAGGCCTTCTCAGTAACAAAATCCAAGGTTGAAGCAATTTAGACCTGGTTAATTGACATATTAAGCGAAAAGTGGCAAAAACCATAACCACCCTAAAGAAAAGATCATAACAGATATCATGCACTCTATTACAAATTCAAATCCACAGTAACTTGGGGTACAGTCAATGCACCCTTTATATTGACCACCATTCTGCATTCTTGGAATTTTGGAAGGCATTGTATTCCTACTTATCATATCTGTGTCCATATTCTTTTCTCTATCTGGATCATCATACCCGCTTGATTGATCTTGACCTTTAATCTTGCACAGTGACTGCTAATTCTGATTCTTTCCTAAGGTGTATCAAGTTTCCATTCTTTTATGACAGGTCGGCAAGTTCATTCAGCTGATATCAACATTCATAGGAGGATTTGTGGTATCTTTCATTAAGGGGTGGCTTCTTACTCTTGTCATGCTATCATCTATCCCTCCTCTTGTCATAACTGGTGCAGTCATGGCTGTAAGGATAGAAAAGATGGCTTCTCGTGGACAAACAACTTATGCAGAGGCAGGTGTAATAGTAGAGCAAACAATCAGTTCAGTCAGAACGGTGGGTCACAATCAAAGTTGCATGCATGCCCCATTGCATCTGGATATATTCTTTTACTCATGCAATAAATGTCTCCAATTATGTCAATAGAGATTTAAATTTAACAATACAATTGACATGTTGCTTAGGTTGCTTCATTTACCGGGGAGAAGAAAGCTGTACACAAATATGGAAAGTCTCTAAATACTGCTTACAAATCCGGCGTTCAAGAGGGGTTTATTTCAGATTTGGGTCTTGGCTCAGTTATGTTTGTCTTATTCTGCAGCTACGCTTTGGCTATATGGTTTGGCTCACGGTTGATACTAAACAATGGATATACAGGGGGTGATGTTGTCACTATTATGCTTGCAGTCATCACTGGCTCTATGTAAGTTTGATGCGACTCTTCTTTAGGTTTTGAAAGTTTGGTGTAGGCCCTAATAAAACCATCAATCGATGAATGGTACAGGGATCAAAGGGATTGTGATCAGCTGGAAATTATGAACGGTAAAGGGATCAAAGGGATTGTGATCAGCTGGAAATGATGTTGGAAGTGGTGAAACTCTTGCTTAAAGTTGTCTGCACACAACTACAGATCCAAATGAAAATAAGATACTCAGAGATATTCAGACACATTTCTGTGAATGTTACTAATTGTTTTGGTTTAACTAATGACGCAAGAGTGCTTGCATCTGTTATAGTTTAGTTATGCCTCTTACCATAAATACCTCTGTATGCACTTGTGAGTTTTAAGTTTTAGCTGCTGGGTTGTAAATGATTAGCTGCCATCTATGATGCCCCAGATACGGCATGGATACGGTAGGGACACGCCATGGACATGGCAGGGACACGGATTTTACATATAAAAAGTGAAGTATCGGATACGATACGTTGCCCATTTGGAAGTATCCGTGCATCATAGGCTGCCATATTTCAGATTCTGAAAATTTGTTGGTCTTGTTATCGTCTCTAGTTTCATATATAGCCCCACTAGCGAAAGGTTAAAAGAATCATAATCACCCAGAAATATTCTGAAAACTAGTTAGTGCATGATTTGTATGTTCTGTGTGAGCCATTAAAAACAGACAAAGCATTTAAATGTAGCGGCATATGCAACTTGTTTAGCTTGAGGGTAGAAGCTAAAATACAATACTTACATAGGTGCATTAACTAGAAAGTAGAAGTTCTTGACAACTGCAAATGAATAGAAGACGTGGGAAAGTTCTCTCCGTTCTTGTATCATGAAGAATTTATATAGTATTTATAAGGTCCAATATTTCTAGATATCTAGGAAAAACAGATGATCTTAAAATGTAATCACAATAAAAAAATTGCATGATATTACATTTTAACGATCATTATGCCTCTCTAGACGTGTATGCATGTAGGGGTCATAAGGATGCTCCATGTCTTGCAAGTTCTGTATGTATTCAACAATGGCACACATCAGTATCAAAGTTACATAGGCAGGCAGCTGTCCTGTATTAATACTATCATGACCATAATCCTCTAGTCTCTCCATTCCAAACTCAACATAATTTTAGTATTTGCAGTTCAAACTTCACTTTTCAACTCGAGATCCAACTTTCAGCTTACTTAAAATTCTGTACATATATATATATATAAGGTGAGAGATATCTCTCATAGGAGCATCTCCCTGTGGACCATTGTACTTCGACTTCTGACCAAGCTCCGTTTACTTATCTTGCTATACGTAATTGGTGATCATAAGATCCATCTGGGTTTTGTGCTTGGAATTGTAGCACACTTGCCCAAACTTGATCACTTGCGTCCGTTGTTACGAACAGCTTGGCTTCTGTTTTGGGAAGTTCCAAAATTGGTAGAGCTTTGCAGAGATTTTTTATTTCTCTGATTATTTGGGTGTCATGGGAAGTCCATTCCCACTCAGCTTTACCTCTGAGCTTCTTTTGAAGTGGTAGCTTCAATTTTGCAAGCTAGGGAAGGTAATGAGAAGCGGCATAGTTGATTATGCCAAGGAACGTTTCAAGTTCCTTTCTTTTACTGATGTTTTCTGGGAAACCATCAAGCTTGGTTAGGACGTGAAGTTGAAGGATTATGCTTCCTTCATGAATTTTGCATCCTAAGAATTCAATCTGAGTTTTGTTGAGCTCGGCTTTTGTTTCAGAGATAATGATTCCGTTATCTCTGAGGTCGAGTGCTATGGGCCTTCAAATGTGCCATATGCTCATCCTGAGTTTGGCTGAATATAATAATGTCACCAATGTAGACACTAGAATATTCAGAATGCTTTTCCATTATACTGTCCATTTTTCTTTGAAATATGGACGGGGCATTTTGTAATCCGAAGGGCATAACTAACCATTCGTAGCTGCCTATGGGGGTACTGAATGCGGTATATGGAATACTTTTCTCTTCCATCATGACTTGATAGAAACCGGACTTGCAATCAAATTTGTTGTAATACTTGCTATCTCTGATTTTGAGAAACAAGTTGTCCTTATGAGGGATACGATATGCATCTTTTTCTGTGCACTTGTTAAGCTTTTTATAGTTGATAACCATACGAGCTTTTCCTCTTTGATCTCAGCATGATTCCGGACCATAAAAGCCGGGCTAGACCAAGTGCTGTCGCTTTTTCGTATCAACTTAAGCTTAGTGAGTTCTGCTAGTTGCTGATCGAATTCTTTAGATCAGCTGGGCTAGCAGGGATTGGTTTTATCCTGATAGGTATTGAAAGCGATTCTCTTTCAATTCCTGTGTGGATAAAAGCTTGATTGTGCATTTGGGATGCCAATCTTTGATAATGCTAATGGATCTTTGCTGAAATTGTCTTTTAAGATCAGCTTGACTTCAAGTGTTTTTTCTTGAATTCCATTTTTTGTTGGTTCGATATGATATATCTCACCACGTTCGCTTGATGTGAACTCTGAGGGTTCGGGGAGGAATGTTGGGGAAGTCAACATTCTGAACTTTCTCCTTCCATGGAAGAGCTGTTGTTCTAAATTCTGGATTTGTGGATAATAAAATAACATTATCACCCAGTATGATTTTATCCTGTACTATAACCATTGGACTTTTGCTTTGTTTTGTCCAGAAGTTATTTCCAATGATAACATCATATTTCATCCAATTGTGTTGCCAGAATCAAATTCATATTCCTTCGTTCCTAGAGTGAATTTGACTTTTGGGCAAACTTTGATGTTTGGCTTTGACTTTGGTCAGCATATGAAAGTATTTTTGCTGGGCCGTCAAGCCAATATTCAGGAGGGAAAACTTCTTCTTTTGCGAGAAGAAGAGTGCATCCTGTGTCATAGAGACATGTGATATCATATGGCTGATATCCATTGAAGAGAAATGTTGCAGTCACATAATGTGAACTGCTTGTTTGGACAGGTGCTACTTCTGCCAAATATATTTCATCTTCATCAGTTGCATTTGCTGATATTTCCGTGTCTGCTTCATCTGATTCTTCTATATCTGAGCTATCCGAGGAATTTAGCTGTTGATATATGTTTTCAGATTTTAGAATGGTTTGAACAAGTTCATCTTGTTCATTCTTCTTTTGATCAATCATAAAAGAAGTGGAAGGTTGATAAGCTGGGAATGGTTGTAAATAAGTTACTTCTTTTACCTGCTTATCTTTCTTTTTAGCCTTAATATGAGCTAATTCTATTCTTAGTCTCAAATCTTCGGCTTGTGCTTCTAATTATTCAATGCTTTTAGAAGCTGTGTCTGCTAGATTGGCCTTGGGATTATTTCAAAATGGGCCATCGTTCTAGCATGATTTAAGGTTTGTTGTGGATTTAATGATTTAATCCATTCAAAACCTGGAAGTTTTGGATTTTGACGGCTTTTCAAATCGTCAAAATATCTCAAAACTGTGTGATCCGTTTCACTTGGATCGTCTTCAAATCTAGTCCAAGTCATCTTCAGATGATTTGATAACTCATCTAGAGAAGAAGATTCTTCAGAAGAACTTAATGATTCTTCTTATATTGAGAGCATTGGTCATCATCGATGTCGAATTCATCGATGCTCAGGAGATCATAGCTTTGACTTTTTCTTGAGTTTTCTTCTTGGGGACATTTGTTTGCATAATGTCCAATTTGTTGGCAACCAAAACACTTAACTTTAGTGTTAGGTTTTGGTGTGAGATTTTGGTGATTCTTCTTTCGGAAGAATCTAGGTTTTGTTAGAAGGCCTGTGCTGCTTCCATCTTCGAAATCTATACTTATACCTCTTTTTAGGCCATTTTCTAGATTTCTTTTCACTCTTTCTTTTTGTGGGAGATTTCGGACGTCCGAATTTTAGAACTGGGATGTCGATTTTAGAACAAAGATTTTCATTGCTTTCACGGGTGTGTGATCGCATTCTCCATTCAAGGCAGTATTCTTCAAGTTTGTTTTGTACTGCCTGCATCCTGACTCCTAGAGAGTCTGGCCCGTGCTCATTGAACGTTTGGATCATAACATCTCCCCAAGGTGAAGGTAACTTGGTGAAGTATAATCCTAATAGTTCTTTGTTCTGTAAGTCTGCATACATCCAGAACAGTCGGGCAAAAGAATGCATTAAATTTGGGTAACTCAGACATTTTGCAAAGCTCCAGCTTTTGCAGCATTTGCCATGCTCTTTGTCTGCGTTTGTTTTTGGTCTTCTGTTTGGTCGATTATGCCACAGATTTCTTTCTAAGAACTGCGCAGACCAATGGACCTTTTCCACCTTCTGCATTAAAATTCTTCTGGGAATTTTGGATGACGCGTTGTAGCTTTAAATCCGTCCCAGACAATTTTTGCATTTCCCATGAAGGTGTTTTCAATGTAGGATAGCTTTCTCGCATTATCCCATTCATTGAAATGAACTCCTACTGCAACGTCAATGGATATTTCCCAGGCTGAAATTTTCTCCAGCCGCAGTGGCTAAATTGTTGCATGTTAGGATGGTTCCTTTATCATTGACCGGGGTGGATTTAACTGCTTGCAGTTTTATCTCCTGGTCAAGGTTGCCTAAATCAGGCTCAAGATTGCTTCTTATTTCAAAATCTTTTTCTCTGTCATCATTTTGATATGATGTTTGATGGGAGTAGACTTTCCTTCTTCATGGATAGTCTTTTCGAGGATATCTTCGAGGATCTTTGCCCACTTATGTTTGTGGCATTGATCTCTTCTTCCTCTGGTGTGATTGCATTAACATTTCTGTTATGCTTGGGATTTCATATCCATATTCTAGCGGGTATGCTAGGACACTGGATACAAATGCTAGTTGCTTGGTAAGTGTTTGTGATGGTTTTCACATTCTTGGCAAAGCTTTTCTAGCTTGGACTTAGTTATCCTTAGATCTTGTTCTAAGGAAAGTCCTAGGTTTTTCATTTGATTCTGAAAATTCATTTTAATCAGAATCTTGGTCTTCGAGATCTTTTTTCAAATTTCCGATTTTGTTTTTCTCTAGAAAGTCCAATTCTTTCTAGGCTGGTGGGCTTCATAAGTTTTTATATGAAGTCCATTCTTGTTTTAAGCTTATATTCTACTTGCGAGGTTTCCCCGACGTGTAGAATTGGCCTTTTCTGTTTTGGAAATTGAAATCTAAATCCATGTTAGATTTTCGATATGGATGGGTTGAAGAATTGTCCTCACATCCATTCCTGAGCTTTTGATTATAATAGCTCTTCCTCTTGAAAAGTTGATTTTTGTTGAATTCTTCATCCCGTTTTCGAAAGGCATGAGGGACTTCAACCAACTCATATAAACTTTTCTTGCTTTATAAGCAACAGCTTTTGATCCTTCTAGCATGTCAATTGTGGTTTGAAATAGAAGGTCATGAGTAGAGTCTATATTCCTTTCTTCTGCACTAAAAAGATAGTCTGTGATGAAGAGTTCAGTATAGACTGCTCTGGTGTAAAGGTTACTAGACCATAATCTATAATGGATTTTTCTTCGTCTAGAATCCTTTCATCTCTAATGGCTATTTTGACTGGAATTCTATCCCAGCGTTTCCTAGCCATTTTATAAGGATTTGAACGGTCGCTAGGTGGAAATAGCCTCGTTCCTTTCTGAATCTTCTAGTAAATCACCACGTTTGATTGCGCTGATGGTGATAGGACCAAAGAATCATAATCCTTTGTTTTTTGCGGTATAAATCCGTTTGGATTTATCACGCTGAACCCTGTTAGTTCGTAAAGAAATTTTTCAGGGATTGTGCGCGAGAGTAGTTTGACGCATCTCATCTATCTTCAAAGGTTATCTTATCGTAGAGTTGAAAGATGGTTTGCTTACCTCTTTATGAGATAGCTTGCCAAGGAGGGAAGAAAATTTGTTCATGCTGAACTACTTGGCTTCTTTCTTTTATCCTTGACGAGGGGTTGTCTGGTCAGGGTTGGGTTTATAAAGCCATCCGAGGTCAACCGGTTCTCTGGACCATCCAAATAGAGGCTCTGGTCGTTTAGCCCCTTCGGGTATTGGATGTTTGCCATAGTTTGCTCGATGCGGCTAACTTTTTTTCTGAGTTTCTTTTTCAGTTGCTTTTATTTCATTAATGCCGCTTATGAGCTTATCGATGGACTGTTTTTGTCCTTCTATTTCAGAGGCTTGGAGTTTGCTGATCTCCAATGGAGTTTTCAACCGAATGCAGCTAAGAGTGTCGATGCACATCTTTCTGGAGTTGTTTGGTTATTTGACGAAGTTCGGACTTCAGTGCTCATTTCCACTAGAATGTACTGGTTAGTTCTTATTAACTTAGCCATGTAATCATTCATTTTGGATTGAGATTCGACGCTTACAGGGAGATCTGCAATCGTGTCTTTCCTTTTGAAGGATTATTGTTGTTGATTCAAGTGCCTTTCGACAATCTTGAATCAAGGGGTCAATCTCTTCTGTGAGCTTTAGGATTTGTTCAGAGTTTGCTCTGTCCTAATCTCAGTTGTTTGGGATTGTTTGGATCAAACCTAACTTCTTCAATTAGGCTTTTAACTTGATCTTTGAGTTTTTCTAACTCGGTGATCAGGGTTTGATTCTGCTGTTTAGTAGAATCTTTTTTATGGTTTTCTTTACATCTTCAGGTGATGAAAGTTTGACCAAAGTAGAAAGTGTTTTGTTGTCCACCAACTATATTTTCTACTTTTATCTTCAAGAGATTTTTTAATCTATCTAGAATAGATTTACGAATCTCCGGACTGGGATTTTGGGTTTTTGTTTTAGGGTTTTGTCTAACCTTGATAAAGCTTTGTAAACCTTGTTTTTCCATGATTCATCTTCTTTAGGCAATTGATCTTTTTAAGAAGTTCTTTATTTTTTCTTAAAAGATTTTTCATTATTTACCCCATTTATCAAGATGAGATCTGTTATGTTGCTAAGCATGCTTGCTAGATCTTTGCTATCAGATCTGGCTGTGTGCATGATGAGATGAGGAAAATCTTCTCCTGGGCAGTATTCTGGGATGAATTCTGCTTCCTCTTTTTGAAAACCTAGTATTTTGGCTAGATTACCAATATTTCTCCAAGAAATTTAATCTTCAGCATTAGATATTTCGAAATCTTCAAATGCTTTTTCAAGTTGCTCTTTGTCGTCTATCGAGATCTTCTTCATTGTTCTCGTATTCATCTACCCTTTTATCTTAAGTTTTCTTGTATCCTAGAAGGTGAGGGTAGGTCAATTATTGCTGAAGGATCTTCAGCTGTGAGGCTCCTTCTGTTAAAATGAAAGGTTATATTTCATTTTCTTGATTAATCTTATTATTAATCTGGCGAAAACGATAATTTAAATTTGCCAAATCTTCAAGTACTTTGGCTCTTGATACCAGTTCCGCCGTCGCTTGCCCAACGAAACGTTCCAGAGATGACGACGTTCCGTTTTGATGACAGTCCATGGTCGTTCAGGCTTGGAAGGAAACCTAGCGTTTTGTATATCTTGTAGAGCATATACTCGATAAGCAAAAAAATCCTTCAGGTGGAATCTCTGTTTCACTGTTTTGCTCATGCTCAGATACTTGATTCTTCTTCTTGGGAAGATCCTTGTATTGATGAAAGCGGGGTTTCTCCTATGGGATGGGATGGAAACCAAAATATCAAAATGCAGATGGATGGATGTAGCAGTTGGTAAACAAATAGACCACAAAAGAATGATTTATTGAAAACTATTTTAACTATTACAAAACATATGGATTTCAACTAATTTTGAAATCCGATCCGACATCATCTACAGGGATAAGATGATAAAGTGGAATGGAGTTTGAAATCCGATCCGACATCATCTACAGGAATAAGATGATAAAGTGGAATGTAATCCACGACACAGTAAAGTAAAAATTAATTCAAAAGTAGAGCCTAGAGAACTAGGGTGATGATGTTCTTCACGTGAACATCTATCTTTTATATAATATAGGGGATTTTACTGGAAAAATTCCAAAATTTAGGCATTTATCCTGCTGGGTTCCAGCCAAATTGTGGACACTAACGAAGTCCGTTAGTGCGTTTTGTATTTTTTTTTGATATCTGGGGTGAGTGACGCTAGCGTCACTAAGCTCTGATTAGAGTGACGCTAGCGTCGTCCATCGCTATACCTTTTAACCCACCCGTCCCCATTTCACCATTTGTAACTTCTTCTCCTTCTTCAGAACGACGACGGCGCTGCTCCATACTTCTTCCTTCTCTATCATCCATCATCCTTGATCCGATATCGCACATCCACGTGAAGGTATGTCCCTTTAGCCCCGTTTCCGCACAATATTTCCGGATCATTAAGTGTATTTCGAGTTCTTGATCCGCTGTGTAGGTATAATCCATCATCCTTTCTTTTTTCAAGCATAATGTTTGTTTGGAGTCTCCATTCTTCATTGTTTGTTCTTGTAAGCCATCATGTATTTCTGGTTATATCATTTTCTCTTTTTCACATTGTTTGCTCTCACGCACACTATTTGTTCGATGAAATGGGACAATGTAGTTTTCAACTTTTTATCGCAAAAGACATACTACCTTCTACCATTTTCATTAGTAGGGATTCATCTCCTCTCGTTCATTGTGCAAAAAAAGAAAATAAAAATGGTATTGGAAGCAATACTAAGACTTGACTTCACCTTCAATAGAGAAGGTTATTTGTTCTATCCTAACATTGGCTTTTATTAATCAAGAAAGTAGAGGTTTTTATTTTTTAGATCCATTTTCATCAATGAGATTTGTAAATAAATAAGATAGTTATCTTAACCATTTTTACTAAACATGGAAGAGAATGGTTTAATAGGTAAATGAAGGCTTCCATGAGGGAGGAGTTGAGTGTTTTATAATGCAATTATGTTGGACAGGGACGACAAAGAAAGGGATGCAAGTCAGGGTTTGAGGAATCCAAAATGGAAAAGCTTGGTGGGGCTACATACTCCTAGAAGGCCTAAAAGATGCCATTCAACATGCTTGAGAAACAATTGATAGGATAATCCATTTTATGTATAGTCTACTTGTAACTACCTCGTAAGTTTCTTTTTTATCTAGATGAATTAATTAAATGGTTGGCCACCAATAAGGAGTCACACCACTCTCATTCCTTATGACCATAGAAGAGAGAAAAAAGCCTTGAATAGTTAAATGAATAATGTGGAATTCTTAATGGAACAGTGAAAAGGTGGGTTTACATGTTCAAATCATGGCTTTGAGTGCCATATCGTTTGACATTGATACGCTAGGCATGTACAAGTATCCGGGTATCATAGTATGGATGACATTTCTTTAAGTGAAACGGAGCAAGTCCTAATCTTGCTTTTAGAAGGATGTAAAGGGAGTTTAAATCTCAAATGGCGAACACCTTTCTCGTGACTCCTAGAATGAGAAACTAAGAATATGTGGATATCATATTCCCATGGATTTTACAATAATCATTGAAAAGAAATACATTGTATGGACATGTTTGGCACAGATACCTGCACACAGAAGGTCAACCCAATGTTTCTAACCCTTGATACACGGCCTACCAGTGTAATGCTTTTTTTTTCTTATAATAGAAAAAATGACCCTTGATCCAACGGTCTAGTCCACTTGGATTGATGCACCTCTATGGAATCCGTTGGATGGTTCATCAGGATTAGTGATTAAGTGGGCCCTACTGATTGTGTACATCGGATGCACAAGAGCAGATGCCTTTATATTATTTCATTAGACAGAAATGCATGTTAATGGAGATTTACCTTAGTAACAAGCCCAAATTATGGACCTAAGAACAAGTTGACTAAAATGAGTGTCATGGTTAATCCCACAGAAAATATTATATGGGAACTCATTATCCTTGTATTTTGTTTTGTTTGCTTTTATCTTGCTCTTTCCCAGTCTATGGATTTGATGGACTGTCTCTTTGTACAGTTCATTTTTGCAATAAAAACATTGTTAATTCTACAAAAAAAAAAAAAAACGATACAAAGGGAAAGCCGAAGTGTAACAGGTTGCTAACAAGAACAATCATAAGCAGTATGAGAGCATTTTGATTAATTCGGTAAATGTTGATTGCTCCTGATTTGTGGAAAACTAATTATATTTTATGAGTTTATGTTGAGTAGAATTATACTACTAATTGTCGTCTTATTTTTCTAATGATCATACAATAACTCTTTAGTATATTTCCGTTTATGAATGTGGCTGATTTTATCCTCTCCTCAACTCATACCTGTATATGCTCACTGTTACATGCCTTTGAACTGAACAGATGGCGAAAGACGTGTCTTCTGATGATGAGGGGGAGTTATTGTATGATCAAGATCAACATGTTTCAAAGGCAATATTAAATGGGGCTGAACCTGGATGTTACAGGTGCATCAATACCAACCCTGACAAGAAGATATGGGTATTGACGGAAAAACAGAAGGAGCATGTGAGGGATGCTGGTCTATCATATTTGTCAGAGATAGACTATATGAGGATAGACCATGCCCTAATATCCGGGTTAGTTGAAAGATGGAGGCCCGAGACTAATACGTTTCACCTACCAACGGGTGAGGCAACGATCACTTTGGAGGACGTTGCTTATATCTATGGACTCCCTATTGATGGTGAACCGGTAACGGGAAGAACCTTCAATAATGCATTCGTCCCGGAAGTCTGTAAAGAGTTGCTAGGCCTTGCCCCACGCCCGGGAAAAGACACGATCGGACTAACAATAAAATTCAAATGGTTGGAGAAGAATTTCAAGCCCTCCAAGCAGAGGAGTGATATATGCAAGACCAGAGCATATCTATTTTTCCTGGTGTCTGGACAGATCTTTGCAAACTCTTCTGGTGCAAGGGGACCAGCGTGGCAGTTAGAGCTCTTTAGGGAGTTCAAGCCCTATGCATGGGGTCCAGCTTGCCTTGCAAGTTTGTACAGAATGCTTTCAAGGGCTACTAGGCTATTAAGAGGTGAAGAGGAGAGTGAAGAGGGAGGGGAAGTTGAGGAGAAAAAAGAAAGTGGTAAACTTACCCTGCTCAAGACCCTAACAGGCCCTCTACAGCTGATACAGGTTATTCTTTTTTAATCTGGTCAACATACTTCTATGTTCATTACTCTCTTGCAATTTTACATGACTTTTTTGGTGTCTCTGTTGTTTCATACTTGTAGATATGGGCCTACTCTAGGATGGCTATTGGGAGGTGCCCTAAGCCTGATCCTAGTTGGCAGAAGGATCTTCAATTTCCATTGTTTAAGACATGGGAGAAAAGACTTAAAGAATACAAGAAGTTAACAAACATGAAGGAAATACGCGTTCAAATCAACGGTCTGAAGGAAGATGGGGTACTCATTTACTTCAAGTGTTACTTCGTCATTTGTCTCATAACCTTTAGTTTAATTATAGAGGTTGCTAATGGTTTTATTCTCTGTGTAGTTCTTATGGCAACCATACAAGGAGATGCCAAAAAACTGCTCCAAAGTGTGCCAAAAGGGGACAAGAAATTGTTTAAGTCATGCACAGTCCTCATTCATTATTGGGTGTTCGAGAGGCATAATGCAAATCGTGTGACCAAGCAATTTGGCATGAAACAGTCAGTTCCCCCACCATTCGAGGTGCCATTCAAGCGGAACGAGCGCATAGAGCGATGTGTGATTGATTATAGTCAAAATCATCCAGATGTTTTCAAGTTATGGGAGTCAAGGCATACTTCTGTACTCTCCGGGAAGAAGGACTCTACCAAAAACATAGTGACGATTATCTTTTATGGTATGGCTTGAACACTATTATGGAGATAGTATGTGGTGCCCATGGTGAAGGACGGGGCTCACCGATCAAAGAACAGCAAGACCTCAGAAAGTGGTAGAGGAGAAAGTCAGCAAGGGATCAGAGCATTTAAAGGATGATGCTACAAGAAAACATGTGAGCATCCAATCATTATATACGTATTTCAATTTAATTTAAAAACCGTTGCTGTTACAATTTAACAAATTGACATGTCTTCCTTGATGTTTGTATCAGGTGTTCCATTTTTTGGAGTATGTGGAGCGGTCATCCTTACGTGCTGATCGCAAGAAATTAAATTGGGAGATTTTACAACCCGATTGCGGAAGAAGATCAAAAGCTTTAGAGATGCATTCGCTACCGCTTTCGAAGGGTTTGGAACAGAATCTGCTTCTACCTCTCAGTCGGATGATGATAAGGAGGTGGATGATGATAAGGAGGTAATTGTCCCATGTGCTTCCTTAATTCCACCAAGATTCTTTTTTGTTTCTTACTTTTTGTTTAGTTTTTTTGTTGATTCTTTATTTTGGCATTTTTGGTCAATGCAGGGTTCGTCATCATTATCAAGGAAAAGGGCAGTCCCAAAGGGGAGGGAGCGACAAAACTTGTCGCCGACTGCAGGAGACTACAATATTCAGAAGGGAAAATTAATGATAATGAGCCAATACATGATGATGAGCCAATACATGATAATGAGCCAATACATGATGATGACCCTCCAGCAGCTAGTTTCGCATCGCCCGTCGTGCCACATTTAGACGATGTCTTGACTACTCCAGCTGGTGCAAGTCCCTCTCTGCAAATAGTGATGCAACACCGAAGTCTGATATCAACACATTGATCTGGCGTATAAAGAGATTGCATCGTGAGAGGAAGATCCCCGTTATTTCGAGGATTATGACCATCAGCTGGTGCGGTCGGCATACGCTTTGACGGAAGAAGAGTTGACTCTACTGGAGGGGTTCCTTGGATTCTACAAAGAAAAGTAATATTAATTTGTGATCTTAACGCCATAAATAAACTCAGATACCTTATTAGTCTTCAGGAATACAATGAAAAGTAACCACGAATTTTGTATGTTCTTATGATATTTGCAGGCGGGATGAGCTTGATATATACTGCACAATGGTTTCCGCTGGATCCTTGAAAAAAGTGCTCGATGACGGCACTTGGTTAGACACAAACATCATGTATTGGTGGTTTGAGGTTCTAAAGGTCCGATACCCGGATGTTTATTTTTACGATCCAAGTATCTGTGTAAGTGCTTCTTGTTGGCGCTGTATTTTCATACTTCTCTACTGCAATATGTCTCATTTTCCTCAGTGATCCTATGTCTGCATTAATTATATTTCTTCGCGTCCACAGAATTGGTGGCAGTCCAAAAACACAAAGGCATTGCAAGATAACTGTTGGGGTAAAGATGGGATGAGGGTTTGGGAAGCAAAGGAAAAGCGGTTGATGGTGTTCGTATTGTGGCATGAACATCATTTCAGTTTGCTCGTAGGATTTAATGAAGAAAGTCGATGGGAGTATTACAATAGCTTGAAGTCTGACAGGACGACTGTTAATGTGGCTAAAGAATTCGTAAGCACAGTACCTAATTAATTTGTTTTATGTTGTGTAGGCTGTTGTTGAAGTGTGGTATATCATCTCGCATTTTCTTTTATTAAATTCATCTAATCAGTTTTGACATCTTCTATGAACAGATTGACTTCCTCGGCAATCAATATGCTAATTATGGTTGGTACGACACTGGCGTGTGGACACTACTTGTGAAAACGAAGATACCTTATCAAGATAATGGCAATGATTGCGGGGTCTTCGCGCTAGCGTACGCAGAACATCTTGCAGCCCGTATACCGATTGCATTCACATCGACTGATATACCGTATTATAGAAGCAAGATCGTTGTAGACATCTATGGTCGAAGCTGGGAGTTGAATAGCGATCGATTGCCGATTGACCCACTTACTCAATGACTGTCCGAGAACATGGAATTTTTCATCTTTATTTTTGCAACTGATAGAAATCAGTTTTGATGTCCATAAATTTCGTTTAGGTTAGATGGAGTTGCTTAATGTCTTATTGTATAGCTTCAACTTCTTTCAGTTTATCATTTTTTGTGGCAATTTGAACGATTATTTTTAATGGGAATGAATGCTACAGGTTGTCACAATGTATAGCATGAATGTAAAATTTGCAATGAATTTTACAACTGTGGTTTCCTTTTTTTTCCCACTGTAACAAGTGACGCTAGCGTCACTCATTTGTGGTTTCTGTATCATAGTAGTGACGCTAGCGTCAAAAATTTGCCTTCTGTGATCACTATAAAGCCTGACATAAGTGACGCTAGCGTCACTCAATTATGGTTTCTGTATCATATAGTGTGACGCTAGCGTCAAAAACTTTGCTTCTGTGATGACTTTAGCCTGACATAAGTGACGCTAGCGTCAAAAATTTGCTTTCTGTGATGACTTTAGCGCCTGACATAAGTGACGCTAGCGTCACTAACTCTGTATCAGATGCAGGCTTAATGACGCTAGCGTCGCTTTTGTCAGACTAAAATTCATCAGAAACCATTTTTTTTTACGCTAGCGTCACTGGTATCAGTGAGAATTTCCCTGACCTTAATGCAGGAACTTAAAAGTAATCCACATACAGATGGCAACGATGGATAGCTTAACATTCATAGTTCACAAAGGTTCAAAAATATAGACACAAAAAAAAAAAAAAACATTCATGTCATACTTGTAATGTTTTGACTTCAATATTCCAAAATAATTCTTACAGAAAGTGATGAAAAAAAGTATGTTCTTTACAGATGAACATAAACAAACTCACAGGATTATGGTCCATCATCATGAAAACAAAACAAAAAAGTATGTTCTTTACAGATGAACATAAAGTGTCACAGGATTATGGTCCATCATCATGAACACAATTTCTCACAAAAAAACAAAGAGAGTATTGTGTTGGCGTCAGTTCACAGAAATAATTGAGACTAAGTCTGTCGATGTTGAGCCGGGGGATTTCGACAACTCTGACGATTGTGGCCTTTCTCGTTGCAATTGGAGCATGTGAACACCCTCCGTTCCCTGTAACGATCCTCAGTTCGTATTCGATTCTTCTTTGGTCTCCCGGGCTGTTTAGTTGCAAGAGGAGGGATAACTCTTTCGTTCGAAATATGCTCCCATTGTTTGCTATCACGAGTGGCGTGAATCACCTCATTGTACGTGGCATGTAGTACACTTGTTAGATACCAATTGTCGCAAAATTCATATGGATTATATTTCCTCACTCGCATTGAAGCGATTGCATGTGAGCACGGTATCCCAAGTACTTCCCATTTGCGACACGTGCAAGTTCGACGATCTAGATGAACAATGTCCACATACTGTGCAGACTGAACTTGAAACTCGACGAGTCCGGCAACGCGTACGTGCAACCTTCGGGCTTCTTCTGTTTCATGTCCTAGCAACTTCTCAGCGTATGGAGTCAAACGACTGTTAATGCAGAGATTTTCAGCTTGTCTTTTTTGGAAGAACTCCATCAATCTAGCTCTTATCTCTTCCACTTGCTTGACAATTGGTAAAGCTCGAGTATCTTTCAGCATGCTGTTGGTGCACTCAGCGGCATTACTTGTAAGCATGTCATATCGACGACCTTCGACAAAGGCATTTGCCCAATGCTGCCGGCCAAATCCGTTTATATAATTATATGCATCTTGATTGACAGCCCTGATGTCTTCCATAAACGCCTCATATTCACATGCTCTGTATGCCTTTGCAGCACACCAGAATTTCATCACAATTGCCGGATCTTTGAAGGTTGACTTAATGTTTTCCGCAAGATGACGACAACAGTAAGAATGACGTGCACTTGGAATCACGTTTGCCAACGCGGGAACAAGGCCCTTCTGCCGATCGGAGACAATTGTCAAATCTGTAGGTTCTCCCAATGATACAGACAGATTGGCGAGGAACCACTCCCAGCTGTCGCGCCGTTCTGCCTCCGCAAACGCAAAAGCTATTGGGAACAGCTTGTGGTTTCCATCGAGGGTCACGGCAACCATTAAAACTCCTGGGTACTTGCCACGGAGATGTGATCCATCAACAGCAATCATTGGCCTAAGGGATGTTGTGAATGACCGAATGCATGGACCAAATGCCCAAAAAAATCTCCTGAACCTGTCGTCGTCTGACGTATCAATATTGGTGACAGTACCCGGGTTCATCAATTTCAACTCCTCACAATACAAAGGGAGGATCTTAAAAGAATCTTCATATGAGCCCCTAACAATGCGCAGTGCAATTTCCCTTGCCATGTGTGCCTTCCTATAAGAAATTGTGACACCAAACTCCATTTGATAGTCATTCATTATTTCCTTTGGCCTAATGTTGTGATTTAACCGCACTTTTTCCAAGATGTACTCTGCAATAAGTTCTGATGACGCTTGACGATGTGCAGTACCCATGGATGGCTTCGAACATTTATGGATTGGGTTGTAGGTCCTAACCTTGAAGCGTGGTCCACTCTCAATCATGGATGCGTGAATGCGCCATGGACAGTCAGTTTCCTTGCAACGTGCAGTGACTTTGAATTGTTGTGTCTTTAAGTGCTGGAGAGTGAAGTTGTTGTATATTGCAAATTTCGCTATAGTTCTCCTAAAATCATCACGGTTCGGAAATTCGCGCCCAAGCCACATCTCCCGAGATGAATTGTGTTCCAACTCTGTATCAAATTCTTCCGGGACCATGTCATCTTCGAATATAACTTTCCGATTATGGTAGCTTTGTTCTCCAACATTGTACATAGAAGGTCTTTGGCCTCTTGCCTTTGAAAACCCTGCAAGATTGGTTCCCGTGTTCCCAGATTCAACATTGACAAACTCTATTTCATCAGGCATGTTAACTTTCTCAACACGATCAATGAGTACAATACTACTTTCTTTCGCAAATTCATTACTACCAATGTCTTGGACTGCTGAAAAATGAATGTCATTGTCTTCGCATAGATTGACAGTAGGAATTTCATGACTTTCCCTGGAAG
>WHSA01000152.1:0-184892 GCA_012931725.1 Litsea cubeba
GAGACAGCTTGACTGTTCTAGGCAAGGGTCCTCCAAACGGGTTCATTAAGTAATCCTACCCTTACTGGGGGCAATTCTATCAATCAAGATTTCATAAGACCGGGTTAGGAGGCCTATGTGTACTCTCTCGTCTTTTAAAAATTTTTAAAAATAAATTTAAAATAAAAAATAAAATAAAAAAAAATTTCAAAAAAAAATCTTAAAAAAAAAAAAAAAAAAAAAAAAAAAAAAAAAAAAAAAAAAAAAAAAGATTTAAAAAAAAAAAATCTTCAAAAAAAAAAAAACTTCAAAAAAAAAAAACTTCCGTCATTTTGGGTTTAGATTGGAGAAATTTGGTCTTCTCCTTTCTGGGCACTGGCGCTCGCGGAAATCGCCGAGACCGTGTTCAGATTGGAGTGCCTTTTGCTCTCTTTGATAACCCGATATTGGCTTTTCAAAAAAAAAAACTCGTCATTTTTAGATTCAGATCCGAGAAATCATGGTTCATTTCTTTCTGAGCACTGGCGCTCGCGGAAATCGCCGAGACCGTGTTCAGATTGGAATACCATCTGCTCTCTTTGATGAATCCAATCTTGACCTTTCAAAACAGAGAATCTCATCTCATAGATGCGGTCTCAAAACATTTGTGTCTAGCGGTACTAGTACGCCCTTTCAGGGTCTACTGTATTGCGACCGTAACTCCAACTTTATATTCTTCTTACCTCGAGCAAGCTCTGCTTCTCGATAAGTCGAATTTAAGTTCACAATTGCTTCTAGCAGTCACTGGGATGCCCATTCTGGGCTTACCATACCTGCGATCAGAACAATTGTACCTTCTATGGCATTTTGCCTTCCTCATATTGCTTGGGTCATCTACCTCGAGCAATTTGAAAAGACGAAACCATAGAACTTCCCATTTATGATCATTATATTCTTGTGATTACTAATGGATGTGGTCTTGTTTCAGAAATTTTCGAAAAAACTAACAATGGCAGCTTCACTAACCATTACTTTCGACGAAAGCAAGCACCAACTCATGCTTCAACAGAAGCAAACCACGCGCACCTACAAGCGCCCCATCAGCTGCCGAAGTGTCAACTCCCTCGGCAACTCTGTGAACTCCGGGTCGACCTCGACTCCCCGGACTATCGTCTTCGGGACGCTGGGACCATTCCCACTTCCTGAGGAACAAGCTGCTCCCTCCAAGAAGCAGAAACTCGCCTCTCAACGTGTCACTACCGTGACACCAAAGGCGAGCACCAGAAGGCCTGAAGCCCGTGGCAGCCCCACGAAGCCTCAACCTGCAAACAACCAGGTCTACCCCAAGACTTGGTCCCCAAGACCTTCACCAAAACAGAGAAGGTCCCAACATCCACTAAGCCAGCATTCCTGGCCCCACTCAAGGAGAACCAGTTCTATCCTCTTGCTTACATGAAAGAGGAGAGACCCATCTCCAACCTGACTTCAAGTCATCCCAGCATGAGCCGGCTTGTTCCTACAAGCCCAAAATCAAGTCATGCATCACAAGGCCTCCACAAGCACCTGCTAAGGCCTACAAATCTGCAGTTCGACCCTTCATATCTACAGGGGCCGAACTTCAAAATTCAAAGCTTCGCTGCAACTGGCGAAGGATAGGGTTCGCATCCTGTCCTTGCCCAGCTACAAGAAGACAGGCTCGGCTGCTGCGCCCAGGGGAGATCATCCTTCATCGTCAAAAGCCCAGTCAGAGCTGACCTAAGCTCAAATTTACGCTCGTCGTATACGCCGCCGCGCGTCGTACCGACAAAAGAGACATACAGAAGCAAAGGACCCAGCTCCTACACTTCAAGTCTCTCCCAAATGGGTCGAAAAGAAAGACCCAACCAAGTTCTGCCGTCCTATGGTTTGGAAAAACCAGAAGGCGCAAAAATCAGCAACAAAAATCCAATGTCCGACGTCCAATGACCCGCAGCTTCTCCTAGGACAAGAAGACATTTCAGAAGAATCCCCTTGCTCCTTCAAGGCAAAGGACAGCAGAGTGATCCTTTCCTTCAAGCTCCTTCTTCAAAAGGAATGAGCCCCAGCTCAGTCACCAGGACAGTTTCTTCGTTCGAATCACGAAGGATGAATGTCTTGGCTACAAATTCTGAGCCACCACCCCCACAATCCACCTCCAGAAGATGCGATCACCCGCATCCAGCAGTTGGAACAGGGCCAGCAGAGGATTGAAACTCTGATGGAAAACCTTCTCCTCGCCTTCCAAAATCAGGCGAACAGAACCTCCTCCGAATCATCAAGACGACGAGGTAAATAGAGAAGAAAATGAGTCACGCGCCCTTACCAAAAAGGACGTAGACGGTATCCTCGCCAAAGCAAAAGAAGAGGATATACTCAAGGAGCATGGGATCAAGCCACCATATCCTTATGGATGGACTCGGTCCCGTTCCCCACCAAATTCAAGCATCCTACTCTCCAAACATATACGGGGAAAGGATCAGCCAGACAGCACGTCATCCACTTCAAGATCCTGACGGGAGCTATTGCGGATCAAGATGCACTCAAGATCCGCCTCTTTGCAAGTACCCTAAAAGGTACGGCCTTCGATTGGTACTCCACTCTGCCGGAGGACTCAATCCAAAACTGGGCCATGCTAGAGACAACGCTTCCTGACTCACTTCAAAGGTGAGGATCACCCCGCTACTATGGCTCAGCTGTGCAGCCTAAAACAGGGGGAGAATGAATCAACATATGACTTCATTCACAAGTGGAAAGCAATGGCATACAAATGCTCTGATGTATTGCCACAAGCGTCGCTAGTCGACATCTGCCGAAACAACATGAGAGCCAGAATCCGCTCCATGATCATCGGCAACAAATCAAAAAACCTGGGAAGAACTCCTAGAAGCTTCCATGGAAGCTGAAACGGTGATTAAAGACCTCAACAGTCAGAAATCATCAAGAAAAGAGCCAACCGCCATTGCAACCTCTAAACCAAAGAAGAAAGAGGTCCTCAATGTGCAGACCAAGTCAGCTCCTCAGCCACCAAAGAAAGCTGAAAACAAAGCTGCTGGTAAGAGACCTGAACTCTCTGATGCCTTCAAAGAACGAGTAGAGAAGAAATACCCGTTTGATGAAGATGTTGATGAAATCTTCGGGGCTCTTGTGGCAAACGGCAAGCTCACCTTGCCTGAACCAAAAAGACCGGGTGATGTTGGCAAAACCAACGATCCTCGGTACTGTCCATACCACCAGATGATCTCGCATCCTCTCAATCAATGCTTCGTTGTGAGAGAGAAAATAAATGAGATGTGGAAAAACGGAGTCATCACCTTTGACAAAAACTATGGGTCTGCCTCCGTCAACATGGTGACATGTGGACAAACATCAAGATCACCGAAGAAGAAGATCACTACTTCCTTCAAGGTGATAAACTCAATCGAAGCGTCCGAGGAACTGGTTCCTTACCCGACACCAGACGGACAACCGATATGGGTACATCCCGATCTCCTGGAAGATGAAAATTGGGAGGTCGTGAAAATAAAGCCTACAGCTCAACAGCGAAGGCAGGCTAGGAAACATCTCCTCAAGCTCAAACGGCAAGAGAAGACCCAGCCAAAACTAGAGGTCAAAGAAAAGGCAGAGGCTTCCTCTACCGCTTCACTGGAGGTAACAAAAACATCCCTTCCAGAGACTTCAAAGGGGGTAAGGAAATTCACTCTCAGTGATTTCATGCCACCTCAATTTCAAAGAAGCCATGCAGGAGGCATCATACTCTTGCAATTCAGGTAGTTGGATTCTCCATTGATGGATACGAATCCAGCGACACCGATGATGGATTCGAATCCAACTACACAGATGAGTGGGAGGAGTCCCTTGAAACAGGAGAATATCTCTCCGATGAAGAATGGGTTCCTGAGTCTCATCTTATGCCAGTAATCTGGTATAACCCCCTACAGCCACAAGGATCCTGGTCTGATGATGAAGAAGACCAAGAGGCTGTACAAGAAAATGCTGCTGACCCAGCACCTCTCATTACTCCAGTGGAAATCAACAATGTTGAGCCACAAAGAGATGATGAAGAAGAAGATCCGGCTCCCATGCCTGATCTTGAAGAATATGCAAGGATCTTGCAGCGACTCGCTCTAGAACAAGAGCAAGAACGCGTCAACGAGCCTCCTCGCAATCCAGAGCCTGAAGTCCCTGAAGACCACCAGGTACATCCTCCCTTAACTCCTGAAAATGGAGAAAATTGCTGGATAGACGATCCTCTCACATCCGAGGATGAGTCTGACTCCGATCAGGCAACGTCTCCCGTCAGAGCTTCCTGTAATGTGATAATTCGGGATTATAGCTCTTCCGAAGCATCGTCTGATGAGAGCACTTACACTCCGGCGACGCCTAGCAATGTATCTTCTGGAGCCACCTCGTCTCACGTGACTTTCACTGAGATGACACCCTCTCAGGTTTCTTCTCCTGAGACTGTGACTTCAAAGTTCACACCCTTCCTGACTGAAGAATTCCCAGCCATTGATGCTTGGGACGATGAATTAGTCAACGAAGAAGAAAGATTGCTGGATGCTGTTCAGGACTTGTTCCCGGAAAATGCTCCATGCAACACAATCACTGAGGATGGTAACTCTGCTGCTGATGCATCCTCAGCAAATGAAAAACGACAGCCTCTTGATCCTGAAGACAATCTTCCAAACGAAGACCCTTCTCAAGAAGCTCTCGAAGTTGGTAGAGGCACCCGCTCTGGCCGGGACTACCACAAAAATTACAACCAATCTTCCTTTACATATGTAAATCCTTCGGGAAAAGATGTTGTAAGCGCCCCTAGTGGCAACAATGATGAACATGCAGGCCCTAAGGAGGCTTTCAAGTATGACTTGATTGAACACTTCAAGCACATACCTGCACGTCTGCACATCCTAGATTTGTTGCGAATGTCTCCGCACACTCGTGATAATCTCATCTCAGAATTACAAAAACTGAATGAGGATGTCGACAAACATGCCCCGCAAGTCCTCCAAATTGAAATGGATTACCGGGTCAAAAACTCAGAAGCCTCCTCAAAGGGAGAAAAGAAGAAAACTGAGGGATCATGCATTGAATGCCTCTCGGTTAAAAAAGCAGCCAGTGCAACCATCGCCTTCACAAAGGATGACCTCCTACTTGGCGAAACCAGGCATAACCGACCCCTGTACTTCACAGGGTATATCAAGGAAATGCCTATGCATAGAGTTCAGATCGACCCAGGTTCTGCACTCAACCTTATCTCCACATCGGCTCTTGAAGAGTTGGGCATCCCACCCAGCAAACTGAGCCACACATCTGTATCTATCTTTGGATACGATGGGAGTACTCAAAGGCCTATCGGCAAAATCAGGTTCAAATTGCAGATCGGTGATCTTATCTCTGAGGTCACAGTGTATGCAATAAAGACCCCTTCATGCTACAACATCCTTCTCGGACGCCCTTGGATCCATGAGAATGGTGTTGTCCCTTCAACTCTACATCAATGCATCAAGTTTGTTGGCGACGACGGCATGATACATCGAGTCTTTGCGGACAGAAAACCCTTCAAAGGTAAAGAAATCCACTTCGCAGACTCACAGATGTATGAAGGTGAAAAAGAAGAAGAGGAGAAGCATACAGCATCCTTTGCCGAAAATCTCCAGAAAGATAAAGGCAAAGCTCCTCAACAATCACCGGAAGAAAACAAACCATCCGGTAAATCTGAAGAGAGCATGCAAACTCCCTTCATCATCTCCCTCAAATCTTCAAAGCCTTTGGTCATCACAACTAAAGTGAAGAAGGCAAAACAAAAGCCTGGGGGCAAATTTGTTGTCTCTTTCGTGTCTATCATGCAAGACACGGACTCGGATTCAGAGCCAGAAGACGACACATCGTCAAGCCAAGCTGACACTCAGCAAGTTCAGCCTGCTCTTACTCCAATGGAGACAACTTCTGACATAGAAGATCCTACGTCAGCTTCCTTCGTTGTTCCAGCAACTTCAGCAAAGGAAAAAGCCGATCTTCTTCCATAGATCGGATGCTTCTTCATCAAACTCCATGCTTGAACCTTTCCAAAATAAAGGTACGCCTCAACTATCCTTATACAGTTCTGTGGCACAAGCTATTATGAAGAAAATGGGCTATGACGCTCAAAACCCAGTCGGTTTGGGAGAAGGACGCGGTATTCTCACGCCATTGGGGCCCGTCTTGACCAAAAGCCAGCTGGAAGATTGGAGACTCTACGGCTATGTAGAAAAGTCTTCACACGGGTTAGGGTATGATCCTGACACTCCCTTGAGACAGTTGACACAAAGGCTTAAAAGTCAATATACTGACCAAGCCTCAACATCTCAAATCCATGAAGACATCGATCTCCCTGGATATCTCTTTGATGAGTCACCTGACAAAGATCCAGGAAGCTCATCCAATTGGCACGATTTCTCCGAAAATGAAGAGGAGTTGTCCGATGGCACAGACGTGTGGACTTCTGACCCAGAAGAACCCTCATCTCCAAAAGAAGTAGCCTACTTCGACTCGGTTTCAACAGGCGATTGGGATCATCTCATAGCAAGCCTTGGGAAAATTACCGATCAAGAAGACCCGTGGAAAGGAACAAAACCTTGGTCTGGAAATGCCCTTGAAACCCCAGAAGGTTTCGTTGAGCTGGAAGCCTCCGAAAATATTGTGGAGGAACCACCTTCGAACCTTCCAACAGAAGATCCTGTTCAAAAGATAGACTTGGGAACACCAGATAACCCACGTCCTGTATTCATAAGCAAGAATATAAAGGATGATGAGTTACCCGAGTATATCGCTTTTCTTCGTGAGTTCGTTGATTGCTTTGCATGGTCTTATGCTGAAATGCCAGGCTTAGACCCCAAAATAGCAGTTCACAAACTCAATCTTCAAGAAGACATCAAGCCTGTCAAGCAAGGCCAAAGAAGATTCCGTCCAGATGTGATGGATAAAATTGAACAAGAAGTTCAAAAACTCAAAAGCGTCGGCTTCATCCGTGAGGAACAACATCCTGAATGGTTGGCCAACATTGTCCCCGTGACAAAGAAAAATGGGCAGATCAGGGTCTGTATTGACTATAGAGACCTGAATGGCGCATGCCCAAAAGATGAATTTCCGCTCCCCATACCAGAGGTAATGATTGATAATACCTGTGGATTCGAGCGAATGACATTCATGGATGGTTTCTCTGGCTACAATCAGATAAAGATGCATCCTGAGGATGAAAAACATACATCCTTTCGAACCCCATTTGGCGTGTATTGCTTACACTGTCATGCCATTTGGTTTGAAGAATGCTGGTGCCACATATCAGAGGGCTATGATGAAAATATTCCAAGATATGCAGCACAAGACGGTTGAATGTTACGTTGATGACCTCGCCGTCAAAAGCAAAAGAAAAGAAGATCATCTCGAAAACCTTCGAGAAGTCTTCCTCCGGCTTCGCAAACACAAACTGCGAATGAATCCATTGAAATGCTTCTTCGGCGTCTCGTCGGGTAAGTTCCTCGGATTCTTAGTTCGGAAAGCTGGAATAGAGCTTGACCCCATAAAAGTCAAAGCCATTCTAGAAATGCCCTCTCCAAGAACCTTGAGAGAACTCAAAGGGCTTCAAGGGAGATTGGCCTACATCAGACGGTTCATCTCCAATCTTTCGGGGAAATGCCGTCCATTCTCCCGGTTGATGAAAAAAGGTGTAAACTTTGTCTGGGATGCTGACTGTGAAGCTGCTTTCCAAGACATCAAGTCATACCTGACAAAACCTCCAGTGTTAGCTGCTCCTACCACTGGAAAACCATTCATCTTGTACACAAGAGCCCTTGATCACTCTCTGGGAGCTCTGCTTGCGCAAGAAAATGATCAAAGAAAAGAAGCTGCTCTATATTACCTCAGCCGCATGCTAGTAGGTGCAGAGCATCGCTACTCTCCAGTCGAAAAAGAATGTCTTGCAGTGATGTTCGCCGTACAAAAGCTGCGTCACTACTTGCTTTCCAACACAGTCTACCTGGTCTCGAGGGTCAACCTCTTGAAGGTCCTTGTCACAAAGGCAGGTTCTCTCAATGCTCGACTGGCAAAATGGTCCATCCTTCTGTCACAATTTGATATTAGGTATGTACCACAAAAAGCAATCAAAGGGCAAGCTCTAGCAGACTTCCTCGCAGAGCATCCATTGCCTAAGATTCTCCACTCAGAGATGATCTCCCAGACGAACCAGTCTACAATGTGGAGACTTTCTCACAAAGTGCCTCCTGGGACATGTACTTTGACGGTGCAACCAGGACAAATGAAAAAAGACAGCTGATCTCGGGAGTTGGCATCCTCTTTGTTAGCCCCGACAAATACATGATTCCACACGCTTTCTCGCTACTGGAACCATGCACAAACAATGCAGCTGAATATCAAGCTCTGATCTTAGGATTGGAACTCGCCATCGAATCCGGTATCACCATGCTGGAAGTCTTTGGAGACTCTCAACTGATCGTCAACCAGATGAATCAGAAATTTGAAGTCAGGAAGCCAGATTTGTTGCCCTACTACAACAAGGCACAATCACTTCTGCAAAAGTTTGACATCTGTCACATCACCCACATTCGTAGAGGTGAAAACATACGTGCAGATGCCCTAGCCGGACTTGCCGCATCCATGGCAATCCAGGAAGGGGAAAACATGCAAATCACAGTGTGCGAAAGGAGAATCCTTCCTCCTCTTAACACACACCAAGCAGTTGCTGAATGCCACCAAGTGGTCGGAAGTCGGATTTCAATCCTTCAAACTTCAATTGGCGACTGGAGGGATCCGTTCATTGATTACATTATGTTCGGAATCCTACCTGAAGATCCAAAAGAACGGGTAAGCATCCAAAGGCGAACCCCAAGCTTCCATTTGGATATTCCATCAAAAATCCTTTACAGGAAATCCTTCAACGGAGTACTTCTACGCTGCTTGTCACAACAAGAGGCTGAAGAAACACTCAAAGAAGTTCATGCTGGTCTTTGTGGAGCTCATCAGGCTGGACCTAAGCTCTATGATCAGATAAAAAGGTTAGGATATTACTGGCCTACCATGGTAGCTGACGCAATGCAATTTGCTAAGCGCTGCCAACAATGCCAAGTTCATGGAGATTACATTCACATGCCTCCAGAATGGCTACATCCTACAGCGATCTCATGGCCTTTCGAAGCCTGGGGTATGGACATCATAGGTCCTATTTCTCCCCCTTCAAGCAAAGGTCATCGCTTCATCTTCGCCGCTACGGATTACTTCTCCAAGTGGTCAGAAGCATTTGCGTTTAACGAAATGAAGACCTCATCAGTCCTTCAGTTCCTGCGCACCAACATCATTTGTCGTTTCGGCATACCCAAAAGATTCGTCCATGATAACGGACCACAGTTCCGGGATCATCGATTCTACAGGTTCTGCGACAAATACAAAATTCAAAGCTGTCCTTCGACTCCATACAATCCGGCAGCAAACGGGTTAGCAGAAGCTTTCAACAAGACACTCTGCAAAATCCTCAAAAAAATGGTCTCTAATCACAAAAGAGACTGGAGCGACAAAATGTCTGAAGCTTTGTGGGCCTATCGAACCACCGTTCGAGGACCAACCCATAGCACACCATTCTCCTTGGTCTATGGATGCGAAGCTGTCGTGCCCTTGGAAGTACAAATTCCTTCCTTGAGGGTATCCTTGCAAAATGACATGACTCAAGAAAGCAATGTCAAATTGCGACTCCATGAGCTGGACAATCTCGATGAGAGACGGCTCGAAGCTCAACAAAGCATTGAACTTTACCAAGCACGTATGGCAGGATCTTTCGATAAAAAGGTCAGACAACGCGCCTACAAAAAGAATGACTTGGTTCTTGCGGTAAAAAGACCAATGGTCTTCGCTCACAAGTCCAAAGGCAAATTTGAGCCAAAATGGGAGGGACCCTACGTCATCGACAAAGTTTTCTCCAATGGCGCATACGCACTCCTAAACATGGAAGGTGACAGATGTATGCTGCCCATCAATGGCAAGTTCTTAAAGCGGTACTACCCTTGAAGACTTACCCAACTGGGTAAGAGCAATGCCTGTATGGCCAAAACCGGTTTCCAGGTACACGCTCGCTAAACCCACCCTTTTTTTAGAATTTTCATGTCAAATATTGAAATTTCTAGAAATCTAAAACAATGTTTACTTTCATCGTTTCATTGTTCAAAAAAAATATATATATATCCAAGTTTAGGAACCTTTCCCTAACTTGACCAAAATTTCCAACCCTTGAACCCAAAATTCATGGTTTGAAACAAAATCCGGATTCAGGGATTTCCACCCTAGTCCACCCTGCCTTTTACCGCCAAAATGGTTTTAGGTCAAAACTTATGACCCTCGTGTCTTTAAACAAAAAAAAAATGGTTTTTCAAAAACCGCGAGGAAGCGACGCTTAGTCGATACTCGCACAAATCGGAAGCAAGCGAACCACGTTCGACACTTCCAAAATCGCAGGGAAGCGACATTTCGTCGATACTTGCAAAATCCAAAACCGTGGAAACGCAACATTTCAGTTGATATCCACAACCCAAATCTCAAAGGTTCGAAAAAACCTAAAAAACTGTGGAGACGCAACATTTCAGTTGATATCCATGACCAAAGGTTCGAGAAAACCACAAATTTCAAAAATCGTGGGGAAACGACATCAAGTCAGTACCCGCAAAACCAAAATTTTTGAAAAGCAAGGATGCGACATTCCATCGATACTTGCACCCAAATCCGCGAGGATGCGACATTCCATCGATACTCGCAACCGAATGAGCAAGGATGCGACATTCCATCGATACTTGCAAGAACATTCAGCAGGGAGGCGACTTTTAGTCGATACTTGCATTTTTTGAAAACCAAACCGGCTATAAATGCCATCAAAACAGGCTATAAATGCCACAAACCGGCTATCAATGCCACCAAAAACAAAACCGGCTATCAATGCCACACAAACAAAAAACTTGGATTTCAAAAAAAAAAAAAAAAATGGCTATCAATGCCACCAAAACAAACCGGCTATCAATGCCACCAAAATTGGCTATAGATGCCACAAACAAAAAAAAAACCGGCTATAGATGCCACAAAACAAACCGGCTTATCAATGCCACCAAATTGGCTATAGATGCCACAAAAAAAAAAAAAAACTCGGCTATCAATGCCACAAGAAAAAGCTGGCTCTCATGCCAAAATTGGCTTCCATGCCACAAACAAAAACCTGGCTTTCATGCCAAAACAATCATTTGACAAAAGATTTTCACAAAATGACAACCTTTTGATCAAATCCCATTTAGCAATTACTTTTATCACAAAAAGATTAAAGTGAGCGTAGGGATAACAAAAGAAAGTGTTCACAAGCACTACAAAAAAAAGAGAGTACCAAAAATACATGTGGTACCAAAAAAAAAGTGTTCACAAGCACTACAAAAAAATAAGTACCAAAAAAATACAAGTGGTACCAAAAAAAAAGAAGAAAAGAAAGAAGGATGGTTTCTGTATACAGGAGCTCAATCAAAAAATGGTCTCCAGCCAAGAGTTCAGCTCCCCAAGCAGACTTTTAGCCTTAGCCGTCAAGGATTCCAAGGCACGCTTCTTCAGGAACTTGCCATGAGATGCTGGAGTGGGCTGTACACCTTCTCTCACACCAGGAAGCTTACCTCGAGCAGCTTGCCATTGTTCATCCTCATCAGACTTCCTTTTGAGAACCCGTTCGGCCTCTGCAACCTGGTGAATCAGGGCACTCTCCCTGTCGCGAGCTTCTATTATGGCAGTCCACTTGGCAGCGACTTGTGCCTGCAGATGCTCAAGACGTTTCCTGGCCTCATCGACCTCCCTATCAAGGATGTTAAGGTCATGTGTCAGCCCGATGATGGTTAGCTCTTCTTTATTCCTCTTTCGGACTGCCACCTTCCTGCTTTCTGTAGCCTCATCCAGGTCAGACTTAGCCTTATCAGCAGGATCCAGGAACATCTCCTTGAAGAACTGGTCATCAGCCAAACTCACGGTCTCAAACCACTTGTCACCCAGTGCAATGATCCTATCAACGATCGCCCTGGCACCTGTGACATCCAGACCAGCTTCTTCAGCATCACTGAGAATCTCCTGCACATGCTGGATCATGCCAAATCCGACTTCCAAGTGCCCAGAAAAGAGAGTCTCAATCCAAGAGCTCACAACTCGCACCACCACCTTCTTCGCAAAAAGAAGAGATGGCCCAGCTGAGGATTCGCCCAACTCCGTTGGTCGGCTACTCATGTCATCATCTGTCGAAAGAGTAACAAAAGAACTCTTTCCAGCTGAAGCTGCTCCTGCTCGGGAAGGAATCTCAGCGCGAGGAATCTCCTCAATACTGTCAGAGCTGGTCCCAGGAATCTCTACCTCTGGATCAACCTCTGGCATCTCTTGCTCTGGAAGCGACGGATCCTCCTCTGCCACTTCAAAACCTGCAAAGGAAACACAAAAAGGTATGAATATGACCCTGTTTGAAAATCATTATCAGAGTTATAACTACAAAATACCTTCTTCAACGACTGGCGGAACACTTTCTTCCTCCATGAACTCATCGGAAGCATCATCAACATTTGCGTCCATCGATGGTTCAAAGTCATCAGAACCCTGTGGCAAGTCAGCTGACAAAAAAAAAATGTGTTAGCAAACCGAGTCACAAACTCAAAAAAAAAAAAAAAAAAAAAAGAGAAAGCAAAAGAAGTCGTACCAATTGGAGATTCTGGATTTACTCCAGAGTCCCTCGGTTCTTCTTCAGGTGCCTCGACAGGATCCATCACCACCTCATCGGTTGGGACCTCAGGCATCACCAAGTCTTCCTCTGCTAAAAAAAAAGGGAGAGAGAAGAAAAGCAGAAACAAGAAGCAGATCATAACATGGAAAAAGTCCCATGAAAGGAAATGGAAAGAGAAAAAGGAAGAATCATACCTTCACCGACGGTCTCTTCTTCTCGGCTTCTCTTCTCCGGAGGCTCGTCAGCATCCACTGGCACATCCTCATTGATGGTAAGAGGAACTTCCAAGTTAGGAGAGTCCTCATGCTGCTCCTTGCTGCTATGATGACTCCTCCTCCTCTTACCTCTGCGGGCTCGCTTCTTAGAAGAACCTACCCCGCTGTCAGAGTCAGGTTTCCCACTTGACTCATCACTGGATGGTCTGCTCTTGCCAGTAGACTCCACGGAAGCTTGCCTCTGCGCCGCTTGCATCCAAGCGCCAAGTTCGGCTTCCTCCTGTTCTAGCTGCTCCAAAGCCTCGTCAGGTATTTCTCGAACAGCTTCAGAACCGATGACGCCCTGGTCACCGAGAAAGCCTATCTTGTGCTTCTCTCCAGAAAGGAAGGCCCAAACTTCCTCTCGCCGGATGCCATCCGACTTTCCAAGGCCCTTTCCAGATACCAGCTTCACATCAAGCTCCTTCCTGGAAAGTCCCCGATATGCCGAGAAGCTCTCCGCGAACCACTTCGCAAAGCCGGCAGTACGGGAAGTCAGCAACACAGGATAAGAAATCATGGCTGTAGTGTCTTCAGCACTATAGAAAGCCCATGCATTTCTCCCGTCCTGTAAGCCTCCAAAGCGCTTCACCATACTTGAAGGCGCTCCAACAACGCCTTGAGAAAAGCCAAGTTGCAAAGCAAAGCGAGAAGGTACATACGGCTGGATATCGACGAAAAGATGTCTGCGGTACACCATCGTGCCGACACGTATGCTGAAAAGCCACTCTCTCTCTGCATTTGTCAAAGAATAATGCCTTCCCGACCCCGCCCTGGTAGAGTCTCGGGAGGCACCAAAATCAAAAGCCTTCTTCCGCAACTCCGGAGAATGCTTTACTGACGATTGCCCCATCTCGACGTCCCTGAACCGTCGGATCCTCATACGGGCAAACAAAAGTGATTCAGACACGGCTTTGCCCTTAGCCAGTCGAATCATCAGAGGATCATCATCCTGTGCAGCACCCAGCCGATGGAAGCCAGGACAGTGGTATACATACCACGAATAAAAGATATGGGCTGAAAATACCCTATTCATGGGAAGCCCAAGCCGAACCAGAAAAGCAGCAGCCTGCAGTTCGGTACACAGGTAGGAGTAAAGAGCTGGCACCAAAGCAAGCTGCTCTCCAAACGCCATCTGACAAGCCGGGAAAATACAATGCGGCCTGATGTGCGTTCCATCTCCTCCAGCAAATACAGCCTCACCAAGCCAATAAGTGAGGTAAACAGCGAGATCTCTCCGCAGTGCAATGTCAGGACATATGGCGTTTGTGCTTGCACAGAAATCTCTCAACTCTTCTTGCATGGCCAAGATCTTCTTTGAACTTGGATCCTGAGCTCCAGCTTCCTGGGTCATGCTATCAGAAGGCTCCCTACTATTAAAGAAGTTGGGGAATGAAGAGCAAAAACTCTTCCAACTGCTGGATCTAACTTTCGAACCCCCCTTCTCCTTCAAAAAATCATAGAAGGCGACGAGCTGAAAGTATAGAAGCCTGAACTCCTCAGACTGCCCCTCGAGGACGCTGTCAATCGGCATAAACTCCTCATAGAGTTTGCCGAGGATAGGCAATCCGGTAATGGCGCTCAACTCCTTCAAAGAAAAACCAATCTCACCATTCGTCACAACGAAGGTATTGGTTTGAGGGAGGAACGACTCCAGCATAGCCATGAAGGCCTCGTCGGAAAAGATCACGGTCTCCCTAAAAGCGCGGACCGCATCAAAAATCCCGGCTTCCTTCAAAACGGCGCCACCAATCAGCAGGACGCGATCAGTCCACGACTTCCACTCGGAGTCAGCATTGAAGCGGCCACGAAGTCGGAAAGGCTTGATCCAATTGCTGCCGTCACCGCTGAAAATACCAAGGCCCACCGGTCTCAAATCGACCGACGGATAATCAGAGCCCTGGTAGCCGCTGGATGGCATCAACAAGTCCATGTCAACAGGCGACCTCTCCGTATATCCAGGAGAACCGCCGACAAAAACCCCGGTCTTGATTACATTTGTCCTTCTCACCCAACTTGGAGGATCTTCCCTCTTAGGGCACGTGGGGGCAAGGCTCAGAATCGAGACGGTGCGATCAAACATCGACCGGGTAGTAACAGTCTTCTTCTCACCATCTGCTGTGAAGGAAAACTGAAAAGATCTCCTCTGGTATGTAATGTCGTCAGGGACTGCATCACCAAAGAAGAAGGTAGGCTTGGGCAAAATGCTCTGATCTTCCATCAGCCATGGACGACTGCTTACCATGATCTTATAGAATTCCTCTCCCTTGAGAGTGATCAGTCGCTGCCTCATCTCATCTCTGTTGAGGGAGTCGCACTCTTCCAGATTTCTCTCAACATACTGGACCTCCTCGAAAGCCTGCTGAACGGCCGGATTAGAGGATCTAGAAGATCGACGAGGTACGCTTGTAGCAGGCTCTTTACCCTTGTTCGCTCTGGAGGAACCACCTGGGAAGGATGGAAAAGAAAAAGATCAAACATCAAAATGACAGAATCTCGCTAAAAAAAAAATCTGGCGAAATTTTGACATGATGACGGGGCAATTCCGAAGAAAAGGAACTATCCCGAAAGAAATAGAAAGCTTGAAGATGGGCTCAACATCGCTGCGAGCTCCGAAACTCCAAACTTTCGAAACCTAAAAGTCTCCGCAAAATCAGGAAGGGCTCAACATCACTGCGAGCTCCAAGTTCCCAAATTTGCAAACACTTTCAGGTATGCAATCACATCATGCTACAAATTTAATTTACAAATTAAAGGCATGCATGAACATCTAGATTTGCGAAAAAAAAAATGCATTATCATGATGAGCAAACAAAAAAAAAAGAAAAGAAAAGAAACTTTCTCAAAAAAAAAAAAGGGAAAGAAAACAAAAAAAAAAGGAAAGAAAAAGAAACTTTCTCTAAAAAAAAGGGGGAGGAGAAAGAAAACAAAAAAGAAACGAAACTCTCTCAAAAAAAAAAAAGGGAGGAGAGAAAAAAAAAAAAAGGGGGGGGCTGGCCCACAGGCCGTGGCCCAGCAGGGCCCCAGCAGTGGCCGTACGGCCAGATCCGTACGGATCTGTCCGTACGGCCCACACAAAAAAAAAACAAACATGAAAAAAAAAAGAAAGAAAAGAAAAAAAAAAAAAAGAAAACACGTGTAAAAAAAAAAAAAGAAGGGGAAAAACACGTGGAAAAGAAAAAAGAAAAAAAAGAAGAAGAAAAGAAAAAAGAAAGAAAACAAAAAAAAAAAAGAAGAAAGAACTTTTTTTTTTTTTCTTCCTACAATGGAGTCTTCTTGAAAAAGAAGAACTTACTTGAAGCCATTGATGAGAAGAAGAAGAAAACTCTTGAAGATCTTGAAGAAGAAAAGCTCTTGGTCTTGAAGCCCTCTTGAGATTATTGCAAAAGAAAGTAATAAGAGCAAGAGATCCAACCTTCTCCTTACTTTTATAGAGGAGAGCAAACCAAAGAAGGAAAGAAGAAAGAGGTAAGTGTTACTAATTAGTAACCTTACCAAAAGAAAGAGATTAGAAAGATTCTTTCCCAAAAGAAAGATATCTTGAGAGATTCTCTCCCAAAAACCAATCTATGACGGATTCTTTCCCAAAAGAAAGATATCTTGAGATATCCTATCCCAAAATAAAGGGATCATGAGAGATTCTCTCCAAGTAAAGATATTCTTAGATATTCTCTATCCAAAATGAGATATTTTAGGATACTCTTTACAAAAATGACACCATATGAGATCTAAGCCATTTCAAAGCTTAAGGTCCCATGGGTTAGCCCATATGAGCCAGGTTTGACCACCTAGGCACAAAAAAAAAAAAAGAAATAAATTTTGGGCTTTTAGTCAAAGAGAAATCCCTCTTACCAAGAGCATACAAAAATGGTTCCATGCCTCTTTTGAGTTGATTGGACCATACAAAAGAAAATTCCAAGCCCCATGAGCTTCCAAAAAAATCAAGCCATCCAGCCTCATCTACCAAATTGAGCCAAAATCTTGAAATTGACATTCCACAAAAATCAACCAAATCCTGGTCCCCTAACTTGCCACATACAGCCTGTTAGGTCACAAGACCAAAACCAAAAACCAAAACCTGATCCCCTAACTTGCCACATACAGCCTGTTAGGTCACAAGATCAAAACCAAAATTGATCCCCCAACATTCCACATACAGCTTGTTGGGTCACACGATCAAAACCAAACCCGACCCCCTAACCTGCCATATATAGCCTGTTAGGTCACAAGGTCAAAACCCAAAATCCACATCCCTGATGTCATCTTCAAAACTTTGCCTTGAGATGGTACGTGATCCCTTTCACTACCATAAAATTCCCCTGGAAGCTCAAAAGGCTACAAACACCAAAAGAAAGACTGCTCAAAGACTCTTGGTCAAGTCACAGGCTCTCCTTCAAAAAAATCTCTTCGAGGCACATCGACTACAAAAGTTAAGCAACTCGCCGCTGTACCTCGAGGGGGCATTTGTTGACACCAAAAATGTCACTTTGCCTTTCCAAGATCCAAAGAGCTACATGAAGTCGCAACCTGCCATAAATAGGCAATGCTGCTTCCAAAAATCAAATCTTGTCAGAATCAAACAAAAACTGCAAGATTCATCCAGACAGCCAAAAGAGGAGTACACAAGAAGTTTCAAGCCATTTCAAGATCATTTGGCCTAACTTCGCTTCTCCGACAGCCAAATCAAGCCTCTCGGTGGTAAAGCTCTCCGGGACCATGGTTTCCAAGACAGAACCTATGGATCATCTTAAAATGACTCCAATAGGTTCCCTGTCAAATTTCAAGTCAATCGGACATCGGTTGACCGCACGTCAAACCGCGACATCTTCATCGCGACAAAAAGCAAGTCTACAGGTGATAGCACCCCAAACGGCTTCAAAACTCAAGCAAAAGCCTATGGTTGGTCTTATTTATTGCTCAGGAGGCTTCACACCAAATTTCAGGTCATTCCGACATCGTTTGACCCAGTTTCAGCTTTTGACAGAAAATCGGCAGCTCTGCGCGACAAAGTCTTCGGCTTTCTTAGGAAATTGGAAACTTTGCAAAATAAAATGTAAGGATTCTCATCAGGTTTCCTACAAATAAATCAGGCCAATAAATGGTCAAAATGTCAAGGAAAAGTACAGAAGAAAAAAGAATCAGAAAAAAGTAAAAACGGACGCAAAACGGGACCAGAAAGGGGGAAAACCCCCCCAGGGTCGCAGACCCCTGCGACCCTGGGCCAGGGTCGCCGCGACCATGGACCCGGGGTCGCCGGGAAAGCCCCGGAAACCCCGGTTTTCGCCGTTTTTTTCGCGATTCGAGGAGCCCAGCCTCTGGTACTTTCCAAAATTCATGCTTTTGAGACACCAAGTCCTCTGACATCCGTCCAAAACACGGGTAAATCATCAAGAGTATCGAAGACAGTATTGATCGCCACCCGGTCAACCAAAAAAAGTGTGCTTTCCACCCGACCGATCGAGAAATCGACAGGACAGATGGCACCGACCCGCTGTTGGCAACAAACACCTGAAATTACATGGTCATCTGATGTCGATCTACATGAAGATCCATCGATGATCATCGACAGAAGAATTCCAAAAGACGTGGCACAGCCCGCGACTCTTCAGCTGCTCGGCGACCACTTAATGCGATTAATTGACTAGCTTTATTACAGTCATTAATCCATTTCTTTGGACGGCCCAATCAGAAGCAAGCATTTGGGAGTTACAAGTCAAGAGATTCATGGCATTTAACCCATGAAACTCCTCCCATCATGGCGATTAAAGGCGATTAAATGCCCTCAATCTCCTCCGGCCAATCAGAAGCCAAGAAAAATGAGTTACAAAATAAACAATTCAATTTTGTAACTCCTCCCATTATGTGGCTTAATGACATTAAAAGCCCATAAGCTCTCCTAAATGGCTACCAAGAGCCTATAAATAGGAGAGCACTCCAAAGGAATCCAGATCGGAAAAAACACACAACAAACATCAGACAGCAGTCAGAAATCCAGAGAAAAGAAAAAGAGAGAAAACTCTGCGGAAGTTCTACACCGGCCACCGCAACAAGGTGATAAAAGTCCCTTGGGGGGTACCCCCCCCAAGGTCCTTGCCTTCTCCTCCTGCCTCCAATGGCTTAGATGTGGCTTTTCAGCCCGTCTACTCGGTTTTTTATTGGACATAGGACCTTCCTTTGGTCTTTGTCTTCTAAAAACCCGAGGTTATAGCCAAGCCAAGCGAATCAAATAGCATCCTCTGTTCTCATCTGCATGGATGATGGCGAAGCCCACATATGGCTTGCGACCGTCAATCTAAACGAGTCCCCTACAATCTCCTGAGAAGTTAGATCCTCCTTTTCTTGCTTTTCATTGTAGTTTGTATTTTTTTAAAAGAGACAAAAATCACGATTCTTGTCTTTCATTGTTGATAAGGATTGTAAATCGGCTATAAACGCCAAAATCGGCTATAAACGCCAAAAATCGGCTATAAACGCCAAAATCGGCTATAAATGCCAAAAAAAAATCGCCTTTCACGGCAAATCAAGAAAATGTCTCTTTTCTTAAATATATGTGCAATGGAAAACTTGAAAGAAGTTGATTTCCTTTTTACTTGCGAAGGTTGATCTCCGGATCACCACTTGCAATTCCAAGTAAAATAGAAAATCTGGCACACCCACAAAAAAAAAAAGAAATGTTGATGCACGCCCCTGCCCCCCGGTTACGAAAGGGTCGGAACCAAACGGACTCCCACGTCCGCCGACCTCGGTAGGAACCGAGCAGGAGCGCGGTCCATCACCTCAAAGAAGAAACATAAATCCATTGTTTAAACACTACAAGGATAAATTATGGACATAAATGAAAAATATAACAAAAGATGAAAACATCACGAAAATCATTCTTATTAAGAAAAGAGACATCACCAAACAACTGAGGTATTCCCTTGCATCTGCACGTTATACAATCCAGTATCTTGTAAGTCGGTAAAGCCCACAAGGTTTCCTTTGCTGCCGAAAACTACCTTGACTACAACTAACCATTCACTTGATATTATCTCTGAAAAACTACACTGGCTAAGCTGCAAGTCCTGAAAATTCTCAGCCAAATCCATGACAAGGCTCGTCGAATCCGGGAAATCCCTGAGTTTCTGGCACTAGCTTTCAACCTTACTAAGTAAGAATCATTTCTCTCTTCATAAAATCAACAGCTAATATACCTTTTGCAGTCCTTCATCTCGGAAAGATAGTCTGAGTTCACCCAAAATCCACATTCACTTACCTTGGTACGCTGCATGACGATCTCCAATTAGCTGTGAGGGGATCTTCGAATACTACTCAAGTCCTACTTGGGCAGGCAAATGCACATGTCTTCTCTCATTAACCACAATGAAGATGCTGAAGACTGGAAGTCTGCTGATGTTCTCCGAAAACAACATACCAAGTCCAGAGGGTTCTCAGTCTCCGACACAAGCACAGACAAAAGACACTGAACAAGAGTATGGAGACTTTAAATTCTCCACCACTAAGGAGGAAATTTGGTCATCCAAATCTCCTAACAACAAAACTACAAGAAAAGACAAACAAATTAAGTCTCCCGAACTGAAAGAAAAGCCGACTCAAATCCAAAGAAACAAAGACACGAGAAAACAAATCGACACAATCTAACGAGTCCTCACCACACGTCTTAATGTCTCTAGAGTATTTTATTTCCTAGAAACTAACCAGCTCTGATACCAAACCTATCACACCCCGAAACCGGGCCCTGTAGTGAACCGATCCCGGAGTGCGAAATTTTGGGATAATTTGAAACTTTTTGTTGTATTTCCCAAGATCCGCGTGAATGAGGATAAACAATTCCATCACGATCAGAGTATATTTTCGCGGAAGCTACACATGGTGTTACGACTCGGAATCCATGGCCATCGGGTTCCGTATCGCACGCAACCAATATCACAAAGCCATCACATAAGCAGGCTGGTACAAATCATATATCAGAACACACTGAGCTGGTAGTAACAAATCTATTATTTCCCATATTCAAATTTCAATTAACAAGTGTCTTAATTACAACCCAAATAAAAAGGCTAACAAGCCATACAAATATCCAACTAGACAGAATACTACCCCAAGTGTTAGATACGAACTCCGGTGCCAAACTTGACATCTAGATGATATCAATGGGCAGCCTCTCACGTCAGACCGGCAGTCCCACCGCCTCCTCTGATCAAACACCTACAAACAGAAAAGAAGAGACTGGCACCAAACAAACAGGGTCAGACACGATGGTCTGGCAAGCAAATAAACAAATAATATGAAACAAGAGAACATACATAAAACCTGGTGAAATCATCGTAAAACTGAGTAAAGAGCCTAACCAATAATAACAATAAATCACGATAAAACGATCGAAAGACCGAACATAAATATCAAGACAAATAAACGAACAGTCTCTAAAGCATAAATGTCTCGAAAAGATAACCACCTAAGCAAAACATTTAATAATTGGAAATACATTTAAAACTGAATAGTAGGGACAATACAATAAAGATCGATATCGTAAACATTAAACAAATCAAAGCATAAAAAGTATAACCAACAAGAATCATAAACTAAAGTAATATGCAGATAAAACACTGGCGACCACAAATAGCTAAATCCTCCTATTACCGAAGTAATAAGAGCAGACAGAACGTAGCCACTGAACGTGGTACTAAAAATGGGATCAGAACCGTAGCCATACAAATGGGACCGGCAGATCAAAAATCAGAACCGTAGCCATGCAAATGGGACCGGCAGATAAAACCGTTGCCATGGTCGGTACAGACAGAATCCAAGCTGCAGCTGGCGGACAAATTAAAGATCCCAAGCCGGGTGATCATTCCGACAAGGTGACCTAAGCCTAGTGGTGCCTTTAGTTTTCAAAACTCAAACCGATACAAATCTAACATAATACTAATCCCTTTGGCTCAGGGGCTCACACCACATAGCTCTGGCCCCGTCTTGCCTCAGGGTTTTATTTTCGAAGTCATAGCCTCTTTGGCTCATGGGCTCGCACCACATAGCTCTGGCCCCGTCTTGCCTTGAGGTTTTTATTTTCAAATACTAGTCTTATCAAAACAATAGTCTCATCGAAGAAATCCCGAATGTGACAAACATACTCCAATCTCTTTTCAAATCGAATCGGAGAAAACATACGAATATCCATGATAAACCGTTCGAATACACATCAAAGTGATTTGTACAAAATCATACGATCAACCCTTTCGAACATGGGAAAACACATGATTTTACTAGCAAATCACCGATGATATTCAAATTAGTTTACCAAAGAATACAAATACAAATACATTTTTCTGACTTGAAATGGAATGGATAGTGGAGAATGACTTAATGATTTACCAAGGAACTATCACAATGCACATTTAACCTTTAAACATTGATTAATAAAGAATGTGTTTGATGCCAATGAAAATCCATAATGTTTAAATGATAAGGTGCGCATTGAGACTCAGACGATTCCCGGGTAATTCCACATACATTCATTCTCACAATGATCCCATTCCCATTTCACAAACTTTCCAAGTATTACAAGAAAATCCAAACTCTTTAAAACAGGCCTATAGTTGGCCTTAAACCGAGCCCACAACAGTCCTTAATAACAGTCCAAAACTAACTTTGAATGGCCCACAAAACATATCTTAAAAACAGCCCAAAGCTAAACAGTTATTGGCCCACAAAACAAACTTTAAAAACAGCCCAAGACTAACCTGAACCAGGCCCACAAAACAGATTTTAAACACAGCCCAAAACTAACCTGAACAGGCCCACAAAACAATCTTAAAAGCAGCCCAAAACCAAACTTGAATGGCCCACAAAACTGGTTTTTTTGAAACAACCCAAAACTGAACCTTAACCAAGCCCACGAAACAAGTTTTAAATCAGTCCAATATCAGGCCCAAAGATGACCCAATATCAGATCTGAAATGGCCCAAAAGCTGATTTGAATCAGGCCCAAGGAAGCCCCAACAATCCGGCCCACAAGACAATCCAAACTCGGGCCCAACCAGCCCCAGGCTGAGCTGGGCCTCGCTCGAGCGGAGCCCAGACAGTGTCTGGGTCGCTCGAGCGGACTGGGCCTGCCCAGTCCAGCTCGGCAGTTCTGTTCTTGCATTTTTTCCTTCTTTTTCTTGATTCTTTTGATTCCTTTTCTTTCATGCTAATTTCCAAGATTTGTTGGGCCCTTCCTTGACCTTCCAAACTCATCAAAACCATCCATGAATCATTCTAATTGGCCCAAACACAACACTTTTTAAAGCAAAGTTTTCTCCCTTTCTTTGAACACACTATTTAACACAAGGAAAACTAATTTTTCAAAGTGAGCAAAGTGAAGACAAACCTCCTATACAATGTAAAGCAATAGCATAAGTGGAATAAACATAGTGTTTCTTCATTCATTCAAAGCCAATCCATAAACCATGAAAAATTGAACAAAATAAGGAAAAAGCCATGAAGCTTAAACAAGAAACACAAAAACATCATATTAATTGTGAAATTCACTTGCCTTAAGTCAAGATGGGAGCAATATTACTCCACAAACAAAGCTCTAATGCCTCAAGCTCCAAGATCACAAAATCCCCAAAATAGCTCAAAAGAAACCCTAGAAAACCAATCCATTGTAAATCTCCATGAAAACCCATTGCATAAATGACAAAACCCTTCAAAATGGTTTGGAAAACCAAGATTTGGAGAAAGAAATCCATTGCTCACCTTATAAAAGCTCAAACCAAGAAAAAATGCATGGAAAGGTGGTCTCTCCTAGCTCAAAATCCTTGCAAATGGTTCCCTTGGAAAGCTTGAATGAAGAAGAAGAAGATGGGAAGATCAAATCTGCCTTTAGCATCAAGGAACAAGAGATGCATGAGGAGAGAGAAAGGGGGCTGGGAGAAACCCTAACCCCTCTCTTGTTGCAGGAAATGAGAGAATGGGGAAGAGAAGAAGAGCCCCATGGCTTTATAAAGAAAATGGGCTGGGCCCCATGGGCCCCAAACTCACAAAGGTCAAAACTAGCGTTTGTGGGTCCCGAACGAAAACGACGAAGAAGACAAAAATGATCAGCGAAATATCTAGTTTCCAAAAAGTATAATTTCCCCAATTTCTGAAATTTTCGAAATTCATGGACAGATTTAGTGAAAATGTCATTTTTGCCCATTTTCCTCGAAAAACGTGATTTTTGAGCATCAAATCAAAATGGTCAAAACATGAAAGTTGTTAAACTTCATCAAATGAGTCAAAATACGTCAAATCCAGAATTTTTAGAAATCAAAAGTAATTTCTCATAAAAATACAAATCATATGGACCGGGTCAAACCAAAGTCAACGGTCTACCAAATCTCAAAGACTAAGGAAAAATCTAGTCAAACTCAAAAACAAGGTCAAACCAACTCAAATCTCGTTTAAAAGCTAAACCACGATTAAAACAATGCTAAACAGAGGGATTGGGGGTCGGGGTCTCACAGTAAGTCTCCAGGATGAGTGGTGGGGTCACAATGCACTTGGCAACGGTTCCGCTTAAGAACCAAACTCCTAGAACAGAGACTGCCACCCTTTTTGGTAGGGACAGGACTTACCTAGACATCAACTTAACCAAAGAGCGCAACTGGTACAACCTTTTATGGTCTTCGTCCTACTGAGATCGAGTCCTGTGGTCTCGTTGCTACTTGATTTTAATTTAAGTTAGGATCCTAATGTGAGAGATGGTTAACCTAAATGGGCAAGGATCTGGTGATGAAATCCAATCCTTATCTTTCTGGAGTCAATTGCCCTTAACTAAGTGTGTGTCCAATTAGATGGTGTGTCAATCAAGCATTCACACTTTGCTAAAATTAAATCATCCAAGCCCACTTGCAGAAAAAGATTCGTGGGGTAAAGTTTAGAAATTCTTACAGCGGGTCCACGCAAATTCTTTAAACTATGCAAGCTTAACTTTTTTTATAGCAATTTTGCAATTCTGAGAGCAACTTGTTTGCTTAAAAGCAATTCCCGCGATTTCCTTCCCCCTTTAGAGTCCTACAAAACTCAGATTGTAACCTCAAATAAAACAACTAAAGTGTTAGATCTAAATAAACTACTAAAAATAGCTAAAAATTGTTAATGAAATCCCTAAATTGAAAAATCAACCTAATCTAAATTTTAAAAACCTAAACTACTGCAATTTGAATGAAAGATGCAATTCTAAAACTCCTAATGCAATCCTAAGTTAAATGGACACCTTGCTGTCAAGTGCTGAAAAAAATTCTAAAGTGTTGAAACCTGTTGCACAGGCCCAATTTTACAGATCTGTACGACCAGCTTTTATTGATAAAAACCTTAAAACAGTGACTGGGATGTAATCTCCTAATATGTAAGAATCAAACAAAAAAAAAAAAAAAAAAACAGAGACTAAAAAGGATAAGAAACAAAGAAGTTATGCTATCATGAAGTTGGCTACTTAGCCCAGTTTTGCTGCAGAATGCAGAATCTGCCTGACTGATTGGCCCTGTTTACGGCACCAAAAGTTGGACTTCCAAAACGTATTTCTTTCTAGAATTTTTATGGTTCAAAGTCAATGTACCAAAGTCCAATTCAGCAGAATTTCAAGTCCAAAGGAGTCCGTTTGACTGGTTTTAAAAGTGCGAACTTTTGGGCAAAAACCAGACCAAATCTGTCACAAAATTAGTGCAGAAATTTCTCTTCTTATTTAACCACAAGCAATCAGTCCGAAAATTATTAAAAAATCAACAACCAAAACATGAAAAACAGTAACCACAAATATAAAGAAGCACAAAAACTAAACCTAATGCAAGCTATGAATGCAACTAACTAAAAAAACATGCTATGATATGAACAAATAATGCTAGAAATCCTAACTAAAAGATTCTTTTCAAATTGGCTCCCTGGCAACGGCGCCAAAAACTTGATGTGATCTTTATCAATCATATAATACCGCAAGTGCACGGGTGTCTAGTTGAGACAGTGGCAAGAACGGGTCGAACCCACAGGGAGCTAATTAAAGAAACTTTTAGATTAAGAAAACTAATTAACTAATAATTAAGGAAAGTTTTTATTATTTAGAAATAAAAAAAGAAATTAATTTAGAAATATGAAAACTACCAATTAATGAAAGTGATTAGAGCATAGGAATCGAATAAGCATCCACCAATTATTTATTAAGTAACCCTAACTTATTCCAATTTTTACTTCAAATCAAAGACAAATCAATGTTTTTAATTTGGAGACTCTAACTTTAAAAACCTCTTTTTAATTATAGAATCCAAAACCCAAGACTCCCTTCACCTAATAAAAGATAAAAAAAAAAAAAAAAAAATCTAAGCACTACCCATCAAAAGTAAGTATAAACCATCAAAAAGATCTAAGTCCTAAGCATGGCCTATCAAACCTAAGCATGGATAGTCAAAAATCAATTTTTATTTTCAGAAATTAAGGATGGAGATTTGCCTATGGCACGAAGACAAGTCTATTAATCATTAAGAACATAAAGATATGCAAACAAGTTAGAACTACTAGACAAATAAAAGCAATCACTTATCTTCATCCATCGCTCTAATTAAGACTAGCCCGCCATTGCAAAGAAGACTTCTTGATTTGTCATTAAAGATTGCATCTTTACAACTTCTCCTTCAAGTACTTGCTTGGACAAGGCCCAAAGCTACCCAAAATAAAAAAATATGGAGAACTAGAACTAGAAGAGGGGAAAGAAGAAAGGGGAAGAAGAGAGAGAATGGCTTGGCCACTTTATGAAGGAGAATGGGCTTTTTTCTAGCCCACTTAATGCTTCTTTTATACTTTTTGGCCTCTTGATTTTCAAGGAATTATTTTCATTCTATGACTTGATTATTGGCTTAGCTTTCAAGCAAAGCTTCTCACTTAGGTTGCAATTTGAATTGGAGATGATTTGTTACGAAGTGTGGTCTCTTGGGATCCAAGTCTTGCCAAATTGAACTCCTCAAAGATCTCTCATGTTGCCAATTTTAAAAACCTTTTATAATTCCCGCATAGAATTATAACAGCCAACTTCTCGAGGTCATATGTCCCTCAATATAGCTCCGATTTATGAAATCTTTGGCTCCACGAATATTTACTCGAAAAGATCTTTTCAACGGTGGGTAGATTGCTCCAATCCGATACTTGGTTTGAAAGTTATGGCCATTTTAATTTGTTGCCTCTGGAAATTTCGAGAATAATGGCAATTAAGGGAACTTCTATGTTTGGCATGCAATGGGGTGTGTGGGACCCATGTTGGACGTCCAAGGCATGTTTGGATACTTTCTTTGCTTGCTTATTTGATTCTCTTCCCATATTTGGCATGCTTCTTTACCCTTGCAAAGTTTCTAATTTTCTCTCTTTCTTGATTTTGGTTTCCAAATTTAGCAAGTCAACACCATCTTTCCAATTCTGAGTTTCTTCTTTCCTCTTTGAGAATTTCCAATCTTTCCAACTCCACCAAGATGTCAAGATATGTAGGCCCACCATGAAGGGAGTCCTGCCTTTGATCTCTCTCAAGTTTCACCAATGCAGGTCCCACTCTTGATTTCTCCTACATAAATAAAATTAAATAATGTCAATAATAATCAAGTGTGAGGAATCTAGATGGACTATGCATGGGACTCTACATGCCTACTTAATGCGTCAAAAATACCAAACTTTTCAAAAATAACACATGGTGTCAAAATTAGCAGATATGCATTAGTGAAGCTAAAAAAAACTAATTTTGGGTGATGAATGAGATGAGAACCCTAATTTCACAAAAGTCATGCAATGTAATGAATTTTGACCAAATTTGACTAAGATTCCAACTATGATGTTTAAATGCATGAAATCATGAAATTAAATGTAATTCTATGCAATTAGCTTAATTAAGTCCACAAATGCATATAAAATGATGAATGAAAGCTACAATTTTGTGGACTTTTCAGTAACTAACCAAGTTTTAATAAAAATTACAAGTCTTTGGTTAACTTTCCCTTGTATATTAATCAGTTGGCTATATCTTGATTAATTACAATGGGGAAGCATTCTGTAGCCCCCCCCCCCCCCCCCCCCCCCCCCCCCTATTAACAAAACAAGTGGTTGGTTTGTCGGATTGCTAGACCCAACTGTCAAGTGCTTTCCCTTCTAATTACTCTTTCGATTGGATGGAATGTGGAGTTAAATTACGAGTCAACTGCTGGCAAGTCCACTTGTTCATCATGATATACCAATTGAGCCATTGTGGTCTTATCCAGTCCCCCCATGCCAACTATGGGAATGACAGAGAGGTCCTCTTCATTTTCTGATTCTGATTTGGTTAACAAATCTATTAAATTTTCTTTCTCAGTGTCCCTCCCATAAACCTTCGATACAATTGCAGAGCAAGTCTCCTTTGTTTTTGAGATCGGAGGCTGAATGTCTGCAACTCTTGCAGCAACTCCCGTGAATGTGAAATGGAAAAGAGATCTCTCTTTGGCAATGTGGTAGAAATTCTTCCTTAGCTTTTGCATCTTATGTGCCATCTTGAAATGAAAGATAAGTGGGTTGAATAAGTTGTCTACCTTTTCTCGCTTGCCAGCTGCTTGATTCTCAACCTTTCTCCGCGAGCTTCAATTCTGAACTCATCTAGCACATCTTCCGCATCATCAGCAGCAACTTTAATCTTTTGAAGCCAGTTTTTTACAGCCATTTTGTTCACTTGTCGCCTTTCAGCATCTTGAAGCACAACTTTAATCGCCTTTCCGCATCTTCAAGCACGGCTTTCTCACCAGAGAGGGAGAGATCGCAGCAGAGAGGGCAGCGAGGGAGAAAGACCAGGCGAGAGAGATGAGCGCAGCAGAGAGGGGGCGAGAGAGATGAGCGCAGCAGCAGGGCAGCGAGGGAGAGAGATCAGGCGAGGGATGAGCGCAGCAGCAGGGCAGGGAGAGAGATCAGGCGAGGGATGAGCGCAGCAGCAGGGCAGCGAGGGAGAGAGATCAGGCGAGAGAGAGCGCAGCAGGGCAGCGGGGGAGAGAGAGGAGAGCATCAGCAGGGTAGAGAGAGATCGCAGCAAGAGAAAGAGGGTGACAGCGAAAGAGCGAGGCGAGAGAGAGAGAGAGGGAGAGCAGCAACAAGGGCAAAAGAGCTCGACGAGATCGGGAGAGATGAGAGCTGAGAGCGAGAGGGCTCGATCGACGAGATCGGGAGAGGGAGTGCAGAGGCGAGAGAGGTCGATCGACGAGAGAAGAGTGTTGCTGGCGAGCTTTCAAAGATGTCGACAAGCGACGCTGAGAGGGAGAGATAGAGAGCTGAGAGAGAGAGAGAGAGAGAGAGAGAGAGAGAGAGAGAGAGAGAGAGAGAGAGAGAGAGAGAGAGAGAGCTGAGAGAGACCGGCGAGAAAAAGAGAGGCGACAGACAGGGGCGGGTAGGTCTAAGAAGGGGGGAAATGAAAAAATGAGCGGGCCCGCGAAAAAACTCACCTCGTATATAAATGAAGGTTGAATTCGACCTCCAGCGCTGCAATGAAGGTCGAATTCTACCTTTAACACAGCAAATGAAAGTCGAATTCGACCTCCAGCGTTGCAATGAAGGCCGAATTCGACCTCCAGCGCTGCAATGAAGGTTGAATTCGACCTTTAACACAGCAAATGAAGGTCGAATTTGACCACAAAAAAAATGGTAAAAAAAAAATTGGAAATCCTGTACGGATTCCCTGTTAGGTGCATAGATGGCTAAAGTGCATTGTTGCATATAGTGGTCATCTAAAGTATATTATCACGTAAAAACCCCTTTTATCTTTTCTTTAATTACATGGTTATTTTTTATTCGACTTGTTCAACTTTTCTCAAATTGGTGACATCGAGGGTCTGGATTCACTCTGATCCAAATAAAACCTAAAAGGGATTTTTATAAGTCAAAAGCAAGAAAAAGAGTATAACTATAGTCCCATTTGGTGACATCTAAAGTCTAGAATCACCTGAACCAAATAAAGCCTAATCAGTTTTTTATAAGCTAAAAGCAAGAAAAGAGTACAATAAAATTAATTTTTCACCTGCATCTAGTTAGGCATTGTGTAGACCATTGACACTTGACAGCGGATAATTTAGAATTCAAAGTAGTAGTTGTGAGGTTTACTCTGCAAAAGTCATCATCGGTCAAGTGTGATCTAAGCTGATCTAAGAAAATGCCACTTGTTGAACTAGCTTTGCAACCTTTTGCTGAACACAGAGTTTGCAGGCATGAATTATTTTCCTGGAGAGCTCTAATGAGATCAGAATCCCAAGGTGCTGAATTATCCTATTAAATTATTTCAAGTCACTACCATCACCATCGTCGTCGTCGTCATCATCATCATCAGTGCCATATTCCACTAAATATAATGGACATTGTGACCTTTAGATTTGACTTTCAGTCTTGCACAACCCTCCTTCCTTCACACCTGAGATCAAAATACGGTAAGAGTGCCAGTGTAAGTGCCATCTCAACAAGTACAGATTTATTACAGGAAGGCCTTCTGTAGGATGAAATAGTCTCATTATACTCAAAATTAAAGCAACATATACATACATATCATTCTTCAGGTACCAATGCTTCTTGTAAACAAAAAGACTCACTTTTCTCTACAGCAAGTGTGGTTTCTTTTCATACAAATTGAGGGCCATGTTAGAGATGGAGCCTTGGCCGGAAAGTCACCTGATTATTGTGAAAGTTATTATTTAATGACACTTATATTCAAGAATCCAAAATCCTTAGACTAGGAAATTAATTCTGAATGTTTATGAAACCTACTCAATGAAATTGTCATACTCAATTGCTTTATTTGTACCGCCACTCCTATTGTAGGTGCAGAAAATAATGACCCACAATGAGAAGGTGCCTTAGAGGACTTATCCGATGACGATGATGACTGGGAATGACTGGATACCGTCCGAAAGCCTGAAAGAGAAGAGAAAACGATCAAAGGACCCTGGCCTGGGCGGCGCAAGGCTCTCCGATGCCAAAGTCAGTGTGGGAACTGGAACAATGGAAGGAGAGGGAGAAGAGAGACAGAGTAACGGCTCTGTGTATGAAATTGTGCGTACCTTTAATGGTGGTTTGAGTCTCTATTTATAGAGTTTGGGACGTGTCTCTTTGGGAGATGTCGTGGTGGGGTCTCATTAATCGACTGGGAAGCCATGACCAGCCCACGTTGTCATTTAATACGCGTCGGTTCAGCCCACGTCACATTTAATGTGCCAGATCGTGTTGAACGCCTTTGGCGATAGGGGATCGTGGGATCTGCCCTCGGGCCTTGCCCTGATGTGGCCTCAGCCACTGGATGTCGTGTCTGTCCCACTAGCTCGTGCCTTTATCCCTCCACGTGCCTGGTGACGTGGAGGATGAGGGGCGTGAGTGGAGATTCTTTCTGGTTTCGGCTTTCATCCCGGCTTCTTCAGCCGAGGTGGAGCTTTCTGCCGAGATGGCATCCGGGGTGGCCTAGCCGAGGTGGAGCTCCCTGCCGAGATGACGCCTGGGCGGGCCAGTTCGGCGCTAAAGGCCCGGAGCTGCATGACTTCGGCCGGACCTCCTGTCCTGGTAGCTGGGGTGAGCCTGGTGCCATGTAGATGGCACGCGGATGGCACGTGAGAGTGCTTAGTCTCATCTGATGGCTGTGATTAGCGTAATCCTGTGGTTCTGGAAATCTCCCCACACAATTGCCCCCTAGCCTTTGACCTCTTAAGCGCCCTAGCTTTTAGGGGTTGAAGGCTAGAAAAACTATCTGGGGATACAACGATCATTGCTTGGTGTCGCTCCGACTCTTTGAAGCAATAAATGCTCTGCCATGTTCGTCTTGGGAACCGAGTTGACGGCTACACGCGTAGCTTCTGCGCTGATTGCGTTGTCTCATTGATGGGACGGGCACGGGCTTTGAAGTGTCTCTTCGACTTCGGAGGCGGTACCCAAATGAGGGTTCCCCTTCTACAAATAGGGTCGTCCCCTTCCTTTTCTGGCTTCTGATTCCTTTCGCCTTCGCCTTTACTTTCGATTTCTGCTCTGGTGCCTGAAATCTGTTCGAGGAGGACGACCGTAGAACGCGCCCGGATCTGCTTTTGATCTGCCTCTGTCCCTGTAAGTTGCTTTGTTCTTCCGTCTGGTTCTTCTTGGGGTTTTTCGATTTCTAGGGTTTTTCTTCGTCGTCACCCCTTCTAGACATGGGCACCCCTAGATTCAGTTTAGATACTGAGGAGGGCATAGCCAGATTTAGGGCTGCCTTCGATATTCCGGAGCGAGTCCTGCTCAAGCCGGCAGACTCCGTTGACTATGCCACGATGCGCTGGTCCGGCGGCTGGATGCCGTTCCCTCTGATCTCTGTGATCGAGGGCGGGGTCAGATTCCCCCTGCACCCTCTGCTTAGAGCTTGCCTTAGTACCTGGTCTCTTACCCCGTGCCAGCTGATGCCAAATGGCTATAAGGTCATCATGGGCACGGCGAAGCTGAATGAGATTCTGGGGACCGACCTAGGTGTCCACGATATCGAGGATACCTACGATATCTGCAAGGCAGGGGAGGGGAAATATTATCTCCGGGTGAAGCCGCAGAGAAGGGGCTTCGTCTTGGCCTTGGAGGATTCAAATAAGAATGCCGAGGAGACCGTCTTCTGTGTCGGGGGACTGGGAGTTCGGCGATGGCGAAAGCAGGAGGCTGGCGGTCCCACGTCGCCCTGGGGAAGTCCCAAGTAATCATCACTGCTTTTCTCCTTTTTGCTTTGCTTACCTCATTGATGCCGAACTGATACTCTTTTTTGCCTGTTGAGCAGAGGCGGGTGCAAGGCGACGTCGAGCTGCTAGCGAAGGTTGGAGGAGGAATACCGACGACATCAACAAGGTCGAACGGTACAAGGGGCACGAGACCAGGTCAGCTTGGAAGCTGCTTGGGTACACGCCGAGGTATCGCGGCCACTACCACAGGACTGGAGTACCTGAGGTGGACGAGACACACCCAGACCGTCCGACCGTATCAGTTGCGGTGTTCAGCGGGGTCCCCTTGACCGATCCTGCTGTCGACCGAACTGCGTCTGGTGCCGAGGCGTCTACTTCTGATCCGGAGCTGCCGGACTTGTCGCAGATAGTGGAAGCTTATCTCTCTGATCGAGAGGACATGGAGGGAAGCTCAAAGGAGCTCACTGTCAAGGACCTGGCCGCCAAGTTTAGGCAGAGGTCGTCGTCTTCTGGGGTTCCATCGCCTGCCGGTACTCTAGCTGCTTCGGGTCCGGTGGGCGCCGGGGCTCCCTCTGCTCCTACCCCTGCTTCGAGCGGGGGAGCCCGGCGACGCTCGCCTGACCGCTCGAAGGAGGGGTCCCCGCCCAAGAAGAAGTCCAAGGCGGGGGAGAAGAGCTCGAAGGCTGATCTGCAGTCGAAGGCCAAAACTCCTGAACGAGCCCCTGGGGCTAAAGCTCCATCCGAAAAGGGAGGCGAGAAGAGCGCGCCGAAGGAAAAGAGGGCGCCGGCCGAAAAGAGTGCGCCAATTAGCAAGTCGACTGTCGGGCCGACGCGCGAGCCTCTCATCTCGGCGGGGCAAGGGTCCGGATCGGCCTCCGGGCCCCGAACTGCCCCAGCACCGTGGAAGCCGAGAATGGAAACACAACCCGGCAAACCCCTGAGCGTTGAAGATCGACTGCTGGGAAATGCCGAGGTAATCGGGGCCCTTGCCAGGGCCTGTGCTCTGCCACGGGATATGGAGGAGCACGAGAAGTTTGATGACGAGAGCCTGATGTTGTCGGCGATCCAGGCCAACATCCTGGTAAGTGTTTTTTGTGTATTCTTTCGAGTGGCCTAGCTCGGCTGTTCCTGTTTTGACCCTCCTCTTTTCCTTTGCAGAATGTGCAGAGGCTCCTAGCCATCCTAGGAAGGAGGGATAGGAACGCGTCGAGGGTGACCCGTCTGGAATCCGAGCGGGAAAAGCTGAAGAAGGAGCTGGAAGTGCAGCGGAAGGGAATGGAAGAACTCAAAGTGGCTAGCGCTGGAGAGTCCGCTCGGTTGGCATCAGCTCTGACTGAGAACGCCGAACTTTCGTCCAGGGCCAACCATATGAAAGGCGAACTCTGGATGAAGAACAAGAAGACCGCCGAACTGGAATCTGAGCTGACCAGATTGAAGTCTGAGTCGACGGCTGAGGTAACAAGGTTGCGGGGGGAGGTCTTGGCTGGTCGCGCTGAGAGGGAGAAGCTGGTGAAGGAAAAGGCCTCTCTTCAGGCCGAGGCCCAGTCCGCCTTCCAGGATGGGGTAGATCGAGCCACTGAGCTGTACGAGAAGCAGGTGGAGGAGATCACCGCAATCTTATTCGAGGAAGGATGCCTGGCCGCACTGAGACGCGCGGGGGTCCCTGAAGACCACCCTGTCTATCAGGACCTGCCGAAGTATGCGGACCTGGATCCTGAGCCGAGCTCCTCACCTGCAACTGAAAGCGCCCCGGTCGAAGCTCCTGCTGCTGACGACGCTCCAGCTGCCCCGGTCTTGAGCGATGCCCCGGTCGCCAGCGATGCTTTGGCCGTGCCTCAAGGTGATGCCTCTTCTGCGCCTGTTTCGGCGGAGGTACCAGTTGAAGCCCCTTCTGGTTCGGCCGAAGCTGCTGGTTCGGCAGATACGGTGATCGACCTGGTCGAGTCGCCGAAACCACAGTAACCAGGCTCCTCTATATTTCTGTCTTCTTTTATGTAAAATTTTTGCTTCTCAGCTTTGTAACGCTTTGTCTGTTCAATGAAAGTCGAGCTTTTTCACTCGTGCATTTTCTCTCTGCATTTGTCTCTTTCATTCCTGAATGTGCAATAGTATTTCTGTGCTGTTTATGTTTTGAGTGCTGGCACTGACCTCGGCCGAAATGGCTGGCCTTGCGCCGACGTGGACCCATGCCGTGGCCAAAAGCGAGTTCGGCATGGTCTTCTCAGGGGTGTATGAACCCGGGCTTTAGGAAAGGCTGAGTGTGGAACTACTCCAGGCCATTTCCAAGGCATAGAGCCTTGATTGTGTCCAAGACACGGGGCTTTAGGAAAGGCTGAGTGTAAGAACTCCAGGCCATTTCCAGGGCGTAGAGCCTTGATTGTGTCCAAGACACGGGGCTTTAGGAAAGGCTGAGTGTACGAACTCCTGGCCATTTCCAGGGCGTAGAGCCTTGATTGTGTCCAAGACACGGGGCTTTAGGAAAGGCTGAGTGTAAGAACTCCAGGCCATTTCCAGGGCGTAGAGCCTTGATTGTGTCCAAGACACGGGGCTTTAGGAAAGGCTGAGTGTAAGAACTCCAGGCCATTTCCAGGGCGTAGAGCCTTGATTGTGTCCAAGACACGGGGCTTTAGGAAAGGCTGAGTGTAAGAACTCCAGGCCATTTCCAGGGCGTAGAGCCTTTGATGCCGGAGTCGACCAGAGAGAGACGACAGATTGATGACAAGGCAAAAGCTGCTTTTATTGATTCTGAGATTCGTTACATCTTTAGAAAAAAAATTTCTTCAAGTGGGATGCATTCCACGGTCTCGGCAGTGGCTTGCCTTCCAAGTCTTCGAGCTTGTAGGCTGACTTTCCGGCCAGTGAGACTACTCTGAACGGGCCACGCCAGTTCGGGGCAAGCTTCCCCTCGTTTGGTTCTTTGTCAGCTGGCAGGGTCTTCTTTAAAACGAGCTCTCCCGCGGTGAACCTTCTTTCTTTGACATTTTGATTGTATGCCCTGGCCAACCGCTGCTGATAGTCGGTCAGTCTCAGGGCTGCTGCTTCTCGTCGCTCGTCTGCCAGCTCCAGCTCCATTGCCAGGTTCGTCTCATTTCGGCCTTGGTCGACCAGCTCTGTCCTCAGGGTAGGAAGGCCGATTTCCAAAGGAATGACTGCCTCCATCCCGTAGGCCAGAGAAAAAGGTGTTGCCGAGGTGGACCTCCTTGGAGTTGTTCTGTATGCCCACAGCACGCTCGGAAGCTCCTCTGTCCATCTGCCCTTTGCCTTGTCCAGTCGCTTCTTCAGGCCGTCCAGGATCACTTTGTTGGAGATTTCTGCCAGGCCATTACTCTGTGGATATGCCGGAGTGGAGTAATGATTTCTGATGCCGTGCCCTTGGCAGAAGTCTTTGAAGGACTTGGAGTCGAACTGAGTCCCGTTATCCGAAATCAGGATCCGGGGGATGCCGAACCTCGTAAGGATGTTTTTCCAAACGAAATTCCTGGAGTCCCTGTCCGTGATTGAAGACAACGGTTCAGCCTCTATCCATTTTGTGAAGTAGTCCGTAGCCACTATCAGCCATCTCTTGTTTCCTGGAGCTCGGTGAAGAGGCCCCACAATGTCCAGGCCCCATTGAGTGAAGGGCCATGGGCTAGAGAGAGGACTCAGATCTTGTGCTGGCTGATGGAGGGAATGGGAGAACTTCTGGCACTTCTCGCATTTCCTGGCGTAGACCTACGCGTCTTTCTGCATGTAGGGCCACCAGTAGCCCTGGCTTATTGCTCTGTAAGCCAGGGATCGACCTCCTATGTGACTGCCGCAGATTCCTTCGTGGATCTCATACAGGAAGTCGTCCACCTTGCTCGGATGGACGCATTGGAGGTATGGACCTGTGAAGGACTTCCTGTAGAGTTTGCCTTCGGGAGAGAGCCAGAATCGCGCTGCCTTGAGTCTGATCCTGTGGGCTTCAGCTTTGTCCTCGGGGAGCTGGTCGTCCTTCAAGTAGGCGACAATTGGATCCATCCAGCTCGGGCCGAGGTCAGCACAGAGGACAAGCCGAGATGAATGGAGTTCTAAGCTCGACCTTGATACTGACCCAACCTCGATGGTCCTTTTCTTGCCTGCTTCGACAGCTGAGGCCAGGTTTGCAAGCGCATCTGCGTGCGTGTTAGTATATCGGGATATTTGCCTGACCTCGGCTTTCTGGAAATGAGAGAGCAGTTTTTTCGCAATGGCCAAGTAGGCCGCCATCCTGTCGTCCCTGGCCTGGTAGTCTCCAGCGAGCTGGCTAGTCACCAGTTGAGAGTCGCTGAAGATCTCCAGGTGCTGGGCTCCGAGGATTTGGGCGCTGTTCAACCCTGCAATCAGTGCTTCGTACTCTGCCTCATTGTTTGTTGCATTGAAGTCGAGGGTGAAAGCCTGCTCTATGACCAGTCCCTCTGGCGATTGGAGAACTATGCCGGCGCCAGCTCTCTTGGGAGGTGGACGACCCGTCGACAAAGATCTTCCATGCCGAGGTGGGAGCCGAGGTGAGAGCCTGTTCGACCTCATTTTCTATTGGCTCGTGCCCTGTGCCCCCCAGTGCCGTGCCGAGCTGGGTCGGAGCCGGGTTGGGGGAGATGAATTCGACAATAAAGTCTGCCAGGATCTGGGCTTTGATCGCAGTTCGGGGACGGTACTGTATGTCATACTGCCCCAGTTCAACTGCCCACTTTGATATTCGCCCTGAAAAATCAGCTTTCTTGAACACTGAACGGAGTGGATGCTCCGTAATTACCACAATGTTGTGGGATTGGAAATAATGGGAGAGCTTGCGGGAGGCACTGACGAGAGCCAACGCAAGCTTCTCCAATAGAAGGTACCTGGTCTCGGCATCGAGCAGTGTCTTGCTCGTGTAATAGATTGGCTTTTGAACTCCCTCGTCCTCCCTGATGAGGACGGAGCTCACTGCGTTATCCGAGACCGCAAGGTACAAATACAGAATCTCCCCCAAAGTTGGGGTGGAGAGTAATGGTGGTGACATTAAATAGGTTTTGAGTGCGGCCAATGCCCGGTCGCACTCAGGGGTCCACTGGAACTTCGGATTTTTCTTTAAAAGCTGAAAGAAAGGCCTGCACTTATCTGATGACCGGCTGATGAAGCGGTTGAGTGCTGCAGCCATTCCTGTGAGCTTCTGAACTTCCTTCGTGGTAGAGGGGCTCTGGATATTCTGGATCGCGGTGATCTGGTCCGGATTAGCCTCTATCCCTCTCCGCGTTACCAAGCTGCCGAGGAACTTGCCAGAGGCTACGCCGAAGGCGCACTTGGAAGCGTTTAGCTTAAGCTTGTATGCGCGAAGGATGTTGAAGACTTGACCGAGATCAACCAGATGATCGCCGGAGTGCACTGATTTGACGACCATGTCGTCGATGTAAACCTCCACCGTCCGGCCGAGCTGAGCCTGGAACATTTTTGTGACGAGGCGCTGATAGGTCGCCCCCGCGTTCTTCAGCCCGAAGGGCATCACCTTATAGCAGTAAGTGCCGCGGGGGGTGATGAATGGTGTTTTCTCCTCGTCTGGCTCGTAGAGCGGGATCTGGTGGTAGCCTCTGTAGGCGTCGAGGAAGCTCATTCGGTCGTGACCAGCGGTAGCGTCGATCAGTTGGTCAATCTTTGGGAGGGGGAAACTATCTTTAGGGCAGGCCTTGTTCAGGTCTGTGAAGTCCACGCACACCCTCCACTTTCCAGTTTTCTTCTTGACCACCACCGTGTTGGCAAGCCATACCGGGTACTGGACTTCCCGGATGGTTCCTGCCTTCAGCAGGCTGTCGATCTCTTCGACGACCGCATCTGTCTGTTGCAGCCCTGTCCTGCGGGCCCTCTGCACTACCGGCTTGTGGTCGGGGTCCACATTTAGCTTGTGGCATATGACCTCAGGGTCGACCCCAGGCATCTCGCTTGGGCTCCAAGCGAAGACGTCCACATTCTGCATCAAGAACCGAGAGAGTTCGGCCCTTTCTTCGTCTGGCAGCTGGGTGCCAATCAGGAAGAACCGGTCTGGGTCTGCCGGGTCTAGCCTGACCTCGGCCAGGTCCTCGATGCTCTTCTTCTCAGGGTCCCGGCCTATCTCATCAAGGCCTTTCTCGAACTCGGCCAGGTTGACGCGCTCTGGCTCCTTCACTGCTGGGACTGCGGCCAGCATGCACTGCCTGGCCTGCTGCTGGTCTCCCTTCACTGTGATCACTTCCATCTTGCCCTCCTTGTTCTCATGGACGAACTTCAGCTTCTGGTGGAGGGAAGAAGGGACTGCTTCTAATTTGTGGAGCCACGCTCTGCCTAAAATGACGTTGTAGGGAGAAAGGGCATCCACGACCAGGAAGTCGGCTGACACGGAGGCTCCGCCAACTCGGGTCTCCAAGGTGATCCTGCCCTTGGGATAGACTGGCGTGGCGGACAACCCTAGCAGGGGTGCACGGACCTCCGTGAGGTCTGCTTCGGAGAGTTTCATCCTTTTGAAGCAGTCGTAGTAGAGGACCTCGGAGGAGCTGCCGGAGTCGACGAGGATCCTCTTCACTGTGAAGTCTCTCAGCTTCATGGTGAGGAGTAGAGGGTCGTTGTGAGGGAACTGAATTCCCTCTAGGTCTCTGTCCGAGAACGAGATGGCGGGTCGGTCGCGGCGGGCTTTCTTGGATGCCGGGGCGAGCTCGGCTTTCAATACTTCTTTCCCGTACGAGGCCCGCCTGGCTTCGGCACGGGCCTGGGAGCTGTCCCGGGACGAGGAAGCGGGAACTGAGGATGCCAGATGGATCACATTAATGATCTTTTCTGAATCCTCGCTGTCTGGAGCCTGGGCTGTGCTCTGGTGAATCCGGCCCTCGCTACCGCCGGCATCACCTGCCTTGACGAATTCTGGAATGTGGCCGTCTTCGGCCAGCTTCTCCAGGTACCGCTGCAAAGTATGGCAGTCCTCGGTCTTGTGCCCGTTACCCCTATGGAAGGAGCAGTAGAGCTGGCTTCGGCCACCGGAGGTGGGCTCATTCAGCATGGGCGGAGGGTACTTGAAGAACGGCTTGGTCCTGATCTTGGGCAGGATGCGGTAGATCGGCTCCTTGAAGACAACGTTGACGCCCTGACTGGCGCTGGAGGGAGGTCTGGGCTTCCAGGTGCCCCCAGACCTGGACGACGCAGGCTTCGCCGAACTGGAGACCCAGGCCTGCTTGGGCTCCTGCTTCTGGGAGGGCCTCCCGCCTCTCTGCCGAGGCTGGCTACTCTTCTGCTCGGGCTCCCGGTGCCTGTCTTGATCCCGGGCTCGGATCTCGTCTTCTTCCTGGGCGATGAAGCGCTTGACCCGGGACATCAACTCCGGCATAGATTCTGGAGGGTTCCCGGCCAAGTCTTTTCGCAAGTCGTTGCCGGGGATCAGGGCATGCTGGAAGGCGTAGATTGCCATCTCCTCCCTGATGCCCTCGATCTGGCTGTAGACCGCCCAGAATCGTTGGGCGAATTTGGCGAGGGTCTCACCCTCCCTCATTATCAGGGCGAGGAGGTCCCCTTCCTTCTTGGGGACGGCGCTGTAGGCTTGGAACTTTTTCAGGAAGGAGAGCTGGAGCTCCTTCCAACTCGAAATGGACCTCTCTGAGAGAGAACAGAACCATTTCAGGGGGAGGTCACCCAAACTGGAGGAAAAGATTTTGCAGTTTAGGTGACCCCCATTCCCCCAGATGGACATCTTCTGGGAGAAGTGTCGGAGGTGAGCGGATGGGTCGGACAGTCCGTCGTAGGGGACGAACCGCGGGACGGAGAACTTTCTGGGCAAGGGGGTGCGCTCGATCTCTTTTGTGAAGGGTGAGCCCCCAAGATCAGCGTGGCCACAGATCTGCTTCTGGTCCCGCACGTCCAGGTTGCGCTGAAGAGCCAACCTGACGCGCCTGTCAAACTGTTCCTGCTCGTCGTCCTCTTCTGGAGTCCAAGCTCTCGATTTTCGCTTGGAATGGTTTGGGCTGCGATGGCTATGAGCTCGGCCATCGCGGCTAGGATGACTTCGGCTGTTGCTCGAGCCTTCGTCATGGACCTGGCTCCGCTTACGGTCCAGATGATTTCTGAGGTCCTCGCGGGGAGGCTGGGCTGCCCTGCTGGGGGCGTCCCTCTTCTTCCCTTGAGGCTCAGAGACCTGCCTCAAGGAGGCGGTTTGCGCTGCCCTCAGCTGCTGTTGGAGCTGCTGGAGCTCTCGGACTAACCGCTCCTGCTTCTGGAGAAGAGCGTCTTGGGCTGCGATGTCTCCTTCAGCGGCTGGAGGTTGATCGCGGCGCGTCTCCTCTACGGCAACAGCTTTATCTTTGCGGGGACGCTCGCGCCGGTGCTCGTCGCGTCGGGGTGGCACGGTTTCGTCCGCTGAGAGCGAGGTCTCGACTCCCTCTTGGAAGGGGATCTCGACAAAGAGTTGGGAGCCCAGGCGACCCTCGCCTGCGGATGCGCCTTGGACCGTTCGGGACCGTCCCTGAGGAGGGACGTCCGTCGACGGTGCTAGCCGCTCGAGGATTGCCCTCGAGGACTCTCCGCCCTTCTTAGCTTTTGGTGGCATGGCTTCTAAGAGATTGAGGTTTAGAAGGTTGGGAAGGTTGGGAAGGTTGGGATATTACTTTCCCACAGACGGCGCCAATTGTAGGTGCAGAAAATAATGACCCACAATGAGAAGGTGCCTTAGAGGACTTATCCGATGACGATGATGACTGGGAATGACTGGATACCGTCCGAAAGCCTGAAAGAGAAGAGAAAACGATCAAAGGACCCTGGCCTGGGCGGCGCAAGGCTCTCCGATGCCAAAGTCAGTGTGGGAACTGGAACAATGGAAGGAGAGGGAGAAGAGAGACAGAGTAACGGCTCTGTGTATGAAATTGTGCGTACCTTTAATGGTGGTTTGAGTCTCTATTTATAGAGTTTGGGACGTGTCTCTTTGGGAGATGTCGTGGTGGGGTCTCATTAATCGACTGGGAAGCCATGACCAGCCCACGTTGTCATAAATGCGCGTCGGGTCAGCCCACGTCGCATTTAATACGCGTCGGTTCAGCCCACGTCACATTTAATGTGCCAGATCGTGTTGAACGCCTTTGGCGATAGGGGATCGTGGGATCTGCCCTCGGGCCTTGCCCTGATGTGGCCTCAGCCACTGGATGTCGTGTCTGTCCCACTAGCTCGTGCCTTTATCCCTCCACGTGCCTGGTGACGTGGAGGATGAGGGGCGTGAGTGGAGATTCTTTCTGGTTTCGGCTTTCATCCCGGCTTCTTCAGCCGAGGTGGAGCTTTCTGCCGAGATGGCATCCGGGGTGGCCTAGCCGAGGTGGAGCTCCCTGCCGAGATGACGCCTGGGCGGGCCAGTTCGGCGCTAAAGGCCCGGAGCTGCATGACTTCGGCCGGACCTCCTGTCCTGGTAGCCGGGGTGAGCCTGGTGCCATGTAGATGGCACGCGGATGGCACGTGAGAGTGCTTAGTCTCATCTGATGGCTGTGATTAGCGTAATCCTGTGGTTCTGGAAATCTCCCCACACACCTATCATACTTGCAGACAAGCAAATCCAATACAACTGGAGAAACTGAAAACCCAAGACTTAAAAGAGCCTCTCGCAGCTCGGAAGCATCAATTCTCCCACTTCGATCCCTATCAAACCTCTCAAAGATTGCCTGCAACCACAAAATAAAAATACGAAGTAAGTAAATAAGCGCTCGGAGTTGATGGTATTATGAACCAAATATTACAAAGAGACATGATTCTCGAGCATATACCCGCCAATTTTGAAGACCGTAGAACAAAGAGGTGAACTCCTTAGGTCCTGTTTTAAACACAAAAAGATAGCATTAATAATAAGCATTTTTTTTCTCTTGTAAACAATTACATAAGAATAGAAAGAAACTGTGCTGTGAGGGCTAAAGCAAGATTGGAAAAGTTGGAAAAAGAAATTGACTTATCCAACCAAAAATTTTGACACGGTGAATCAACAGGGAAACTCAGCTAAGTCATGCTATTTATTTAAATAAGTTTTAAGATATTTAGTAACTTTTTAAATGAATATAAAAATCAGAAATAATCAATTTATTTGCCTGTATTCTTCATACCTATTTCACGTATGGATAGTAGGTTTTTTTTTTTTTTTGAAAGATACATATGAATATTAGTTATATGCAGGGGCGGACCCACGTTATATGGACCTGGGGCGGTTGCCCCAGGTCAAATCGTAAAAGGCCCAATGTTTTTCAATAATATGTCGCCCCATGCCCCTACTCCAGGTCTCGAACAACAGACCGCCCCAGGTTGGATCGAAAAAGGTCCAATGTTTTTCACTAATTTGTCACCCCCATGCCCCTACTCCCGATCTCCAAAAACCCTGTTTCCAATACAAAGTCCCCATCAATCACATCTCCCCCTCCTCTCAATGGTAGATACTTCAAACCCTCCTCTGAAACCCTAGTTCCCTGAAGTCCTTTTCTTTTGAAATGCCACAAGCTTGGTAGCACCAATCAACTTCTTGAGAACACCTTCACCGCGGATTTCATGAGGTTTCACCGTTTGATACGAATAATGGAGATAAAGGCCATGGGGATCTGCAAACAACTGTTGTCACTTATAGGAAGAAACTTTTGTGGTCTGTTGTACAATAGTTTGTTCAGGTACCAATAAGTCTCTTGCCCTCTACCAATTATTATGGGATTTGTGGAGGTTCTGTAGGTGACTTGGTATGTGATCTGCTTCTTGTCACTATTGCAGGTCGATTTGGTGTAGACGAATCACATCTTGGCTAAAATAGTTTCCTGTTCTTGGGAAGAAAAGTATTACAAGAAGAAAATTCTATTTCTTTTTGCCCTCTTGCTTTGTTCAGCTAGGATTATGCTATGTGCAATGAAAGAAGATGTGGTTTTTCCTCTCCTTTGACCACGTGTTTCAATCGATATAAAGTCACAAGACCTTTAATATTCTTTTTATTGATTTTAGGAAACAAGAGTGTTTTAGCTTTGGTTCCATTTTCCTTCTAGTATGATGCGATTTCTTTATACTTAATTTGAAAAAAGTTAAATAAATAATGTCTTTAATTAAATCATGCAATAAGTGGAGATCATTGGCAGTTGACGTTGATTTTGGTTGTTTTAATTAACCATTATCTGCCCCATCTTAATGAAAATCCTGGATCCGCCACTGGTTATATGTATAAGAAACTAATAAAGCAAAAACAGAAAACAAGCAAAATAGAAAAGTAAATGTTACTTTTACAAAATGTAAATTATATAAAGGAGATGATAATGGTTGATATTTTTTATTACTATAATGCATAGTAAGGAGATGATAATGGATGAGAATCCATACATTATATTTGATAAGAATCTATATTATATTAGAAGTGGCATCCTCAAAGGCTTGATTAATTCAACGGCCAACTATAGAAGATATTTACTTCTTTTGCACTAATCTTCCTTTCCTATCCTGACGTTAATGGGGCCTCCTAACCTTTGTGGCTCATGCCCATCCCCTTGTGGGGCCCACCTGGCACCACATCCAATCATGAAGATGATTGGGGATGAGGCAAAACTTACATGCATTAGTTGACCCTAGTGAACCACCATGTCATCTAAAAACTCAGCAAAGCTAAGTTAATTATTTAACCCAAATTGCGTCACTTGTATTTGACTAGAATAGTTTTCCACACCTTAATTTTTTTGTACCCCAGCCTAGGGGGTTGGGACCTATATTAGAGCCCAGTGGGAAGAGTGCCCGCACACGTGGAAAGAGTTTGCCCATAAACTTAGGAAGAAAGCCCACACAAGTGGGAAGAGGGCAACATACCCACGGATTGAACCCCGAGCAGCTAAGTGAGAGAGGGAGTTGCTACTTGATAAAAGCTACATACTCCCGATGAAAATTCACGACCAGATAATGCAGTTAACTTTCAATGATATGATTGGGTCAGAAATGATATGGCCTAACCTTTTCCTAACTAAAGATGTATGTCTCCCAATAACTGTGACTGCTTTTGAAACTTCACGTGAAACATGAAGTGCACAGTTTTGGGTGGCTACAACACTTCACATAAAGTTGAAAGGTACCAATTCCGGGACAAGTTAATATCTCTCACAAAATAGAGTAAAAAACTTGAGCTGTGAAGCAGAAAGATGCAATTGAGTAGAACCCTCCTGTGTGGGGAGATTTCAAGAACCACAGGATTAAGCTAATCGCAGCCATCAGATGAGGCTAAGCACTCTCACGTGCCATCCTCGTGCCATCCACGTGGCACCAATCTCACCCCGGCTACCAGGACAAAGGCCTCGGCCGAAGTCAAGCAACCCCGGACCGCCAGCGCCGAACTCGGCTACCCCTGTGTCCATTCCGGCACCCATCTCGGCAGAAAACTCCACCTCGGCTGAAGAAGCCGGGACAGAAGCCGAAGCAAGAGAGAACCTTCACTTGCGCCCCTCATCCCCCACGTCATCAGGCACGTGGAAGAATAGGGACGCGAGCTAGTGGGACAGATGCGACATCCAGCCGCTCACAATCTTCGCCAGATCCCTGACAGGGCGGCATCCAGCGGCTGAGGCCACATCAGGGCAGGGCCCGAGGGCAGATCCGCTGGTACCCCCTACCGCCAAAGGCGCCCAACACGGTCTGGCCCAACAAGATGTGCATTAAATGCGACGTGGGCTGACCCGACGCGCATTTAATACAGAGTGGGCTGGATTGGACCGCAATTAATGCAATGTGGGCTGATCGTGACTTCCCAGTCGAATCACGGGACCCACACCATAATATCTCCCAAAGATACGTTCCAAACTCTATAAATAGAGGCTCAAACCACCATCTAAGGTGCGCACAATTTCATACACAGAGCCGTTACTCTGTCTCTCTTCTTCCTCTCCTTCCATTGTTCCAGTTCATTCACTGACTTTGGCATCGGAGAGCCTTGCGCCGCCCAGGCCAGGGTCCTTTGATCGTTTGCTCCTCTTTCAGGCTTTCGGACGGTACCCAGTCATTCCCAATCATCACCATCTCGGATAAGTCCTATAAGGCTCCTCCATTATTGTGGGTCATTATTTTCTGCACCTACAATTGGCGCCGTCTGTGGGGAAGTAATATCCCAACCTTCCCAAACCTTCCCAACCTTCTAAACCTTATCTCTCAGAAGCCATGCCACCGAAAGCTAAGAAGGGCGGAGAGTCTTCGAGGGCAATCCTCGAGCGGCTAGCACCGTCGACGGACGTCCCTCCTCAGGGACGGTCCCGAACGGTCCAAGGCACATCCGCAGGCGAGGGTCGCCTGGGCTCCCAACTCTTTGTCGAGATCCCCTTCCAAGAGGGAGTCGAGGCCTCGCTCTCAGCGGACGAAACCGTGCCACCCCGACGCGACGAGCACCGGCGCGAGCGTCCCCGCAAAGATAAAGCTGCTGCCACTGGAGGAGACGTCGCAGCCCAAGACGCTCTTCTCCAGAAGCAGGAGCGGTTAGTCCGAAAGCTCCAGCAGCTCCAACAGCAGCTGAGGGCAGCGCGAACTGCCTCCTTGAGGCAGGTCTCTGAGCCTCAAGGGAAGAAGAGGGACGCCCCCAGCAGGGCCGCCCAGCCTCCCCGCGAGGACCTCAGAAATCATCTGGACCACAAGCGGAGCCAGATTCATGACGAAGGCTAGAGCAACAGCTGAAGTCATCATAGCCGCGATGGCCGAGCTCATAGCCATCGCAGCCCGAACCACTCCAAGCGAAAGCCCAGAGCTCGGACTCCAGAAAAGGACGATGAGCAGGAGCGATTTGACAAACGTGTCAGATTGGCTCTCCAGCACAACTTGGACGCACGGGACCAGAAGCAGATCTGTGGTCACACTGATCTGGGGGGCTCGCCCTTCACAAAAGAGATCGAGCGCACCCCCTTGCCCAGAAAGTTCTCCGTCCCGCGGTTCGTCCCCTATGACGGACTGTCCGACCCATCCGCTCACCTCCGACACTTCTCCCAGAAGATGTCCATCTGGGGGAACGGGGTCACCTAAACTGCAAAATCTTTTCCTCCAGTTTGGGTGACCTCCCCCTGAAGTGGTTCTGTTCTCTCTCAGAGAGGTCCATTTCGAGTTGGAAGGAGCTCCAGCTCTCCTTCCTGAAAAAGTTCCAAGCCTACAGCGCCGTCCCCAAGAAGGAAGGGGACCTCCTCGCCCTGATAATGAGGGAGGGTGAGACCCTCGCCAAATTCGCCCAACGATTCTGGGCGGTCTACAGCCAGATCGAGGGCACAGGGAGGAGATGGCAATCTACGCCTTCCAGCATGCCCTGATCCCCGGCAACGACTTGCGAAAAGACTTGGCCGGGAACCCTCCAGAATCTATGCCGGAGTTGATGTCCCGGGTCAAGCGCTTCATCGCCCAGGAAGAAGACGAGATCCGAGCCCGGGATCAAGACAGGCACCGGGAGCCCGAGCAGAAGAGTAGCCAGCCTCGGCAGAGAGGCGGGAGGCCCTCCCAGAAGCAGGAGCCCAAGCAGGCCTGGGTCTCCAGTTCGGCGAAGCCTGCGTCGTCCAGGTCTGGGGGCACCTGGAAGCCCAGACCTCCCTCCAGCGCCAGTCAGGGCGTCAACGTTGTCTTCAAGGAGCCGATCTACCGCATCCTGCCCAAGATCAGGACCAAGCCGTTCTTCAAGTACCCTCCGCCCATGCTGAATGAGCCCACCTCCGGTGCCCGAAGCAAGCTCTACTGCTCCTTCCATAGGGGTAACGGGCACAAGACCGAGGACTGCCATACTTTGCAGCGGTACCTGGAGAAGCTGGCCGAAGACGGCCACATTCCAGAATTCGTCAAGGCAGGTGATGCCGGCGGTAGCGAGGGCCGGATTCACCAGAGCACAGCCCAGGCTCCAGACAGCGAGGATTCAGAAAAGATCATTAACGTGATCCATCTGGCGTCCTCAGTTCCCGCTTCCTCGTCCCGGGGCAGCTCTCAGGCCCGTGCCGAAGCCAGGCGGGCTTCGCACGGGAAAGAAGTAATGAAAGCCGAACTCGCTCCCGGCATCTAAGAAAGCCCGCCGCGACCGACCCGCCATCTCGTTCTCGGATCGAGATCTAGAGGGAATTCAGTTCCCTCACAACGACCCTCTACTCCTCACCATGAAGCTGAGAGACTTCACAGTGAAGAGGATCCTCGTCGACTCCGGCAGCTCCTCCGAGGTCCTCTACTATGACTGCTTCAAGAAGATGAAACTCTCCGAAGCGGACCTCACGGAGGTCCGAGCACCCTTGCTAGGTTTATCTGCCATGCCAGTCTATCCCAAGGGTAGGATCACCTTGGAAACCCGAGTTGGCGGAGCCTCCGTGCTGGCCGACTTCCTTGTTGTGGACGCCCCTTCTCCCTACAATGTCATTCTGGGCAGAACGTGGCTCCACAAGCTAGAGGCAGTTCCTTCTTCCCTCCACCAAAAGCTGAAGTTCGTCCTTGAGAACAAGGAGGGCAAGATGGAAGTAATCACGGTGGAGGGAGACCAGCAGCAGGCCAGGCAGTGCATGCTGGCCGCAGTCCCAGCAGTGAAGGAGCCAGAGCGCGTCAACCTGGCCGAGTTCGAGAAAGGCCTCGATGAGATCGGCCGGGACCCTGAGAAGAAGAGCATCGAAGACCTGGCCGAGGTCAGGCTAGACCCGGCAGACCCAGACAGGTTCTTCCTGATTGGCACCCAGCTGCCAGACGAATAAAGGGCCGAACTCTCTCGGTTCTTGATGCAGAATGTGGACGTCTTCGCTTGGAGCCCAAGCGAAATGCCTGGGGTCGACCCTGAGGTCTTGTGCCACAAGCTCAATGTCGACCCCGACCACAAGCCGGTAGTGCAGAGGGCCCGAAGGACTGGGCTGCAGCAGACAGATGCGGTCGTCGAAGAGATCGACAACCTGCTAAAAGCAGGAGCCATCCGGGAAGTCCAGTACCCGGTATGGCTGGCCAACACGGTGGTGGTCAAGAAGAAAACTGGGAAGTGGAGGGTGTGCGCGGACTTCACCGACTTGAACAGGGCTTGCCCTAAGGACAGTTTTCCCCTCCCAAAGATTGACCAACTGATCGACGCCACCGCTGGTCACGACCGAATGAGCTTCCTTGACGCCTACCGAGGCTATCATCAGATCCCGCTCTACGAGCCTGACGAGGAGAAAACATCATTCAGCACCCCCCGCGGCACTTACTGCTATAAGGTGATGCCCTTCGGGCTGAAGAACGCGGGGGCGACCTATCAGCGCCTCGTCACAAAAATGTTCCAGGCCCAGCTCGGCCGATCGGTAGAGGTGTACATCGACGACATGGTCGTCAAATCTGTGCGCTCCAGCGACCATCTGGCGGATCTCGGCCAAGTCTTCGACATCCTTCGCGCATACAAGCTCAAGCTAAACGCTTCCAAGTGCGCCTTCGGCATAGCCTCTGGAAAGTTCCTCGGCAGCTTGGTAACGCGGAGGGGGATAGAGGCCAATCCGGACTAGATCACTGCCATCCAGGGCATCCAGAGTCCCTCTACCACGAAGGAAGTTCAGAGGCTCACAGGAATGGCCGCCGCACTCAATCGCTTCGTCAGCCGGTCATCAGATAAGTGCAGGCCTTTCTTTCAGCTTCTAAAGAAAAATCTAAAATTCCAGTGGACCCCCGAGTGCGACCAGGCATTGGCCGCACTCAAAACCTATTTAATGTCACCACCCTTACTCTCCACCCCAACTATGGGGGAGACTCTGTATTTGTACCTTGCGGTCTCGGATCACGCAGTAAGCTCCGTCCTCGTCAGGGAGGACGAGGGAATTCAAAAGCCAATTTACTATACGAGCAAGACCCTGCTCGATGCCGAGACCAAGTACCTTCTATTGGAGAAGCTTGCGTTGGCTCTCGTCAGTGCCTCCCGCAAGCTCTCCCATTATTTTCAATCCCACACCATTGTGGTGATCACGGAGCACCCACTCCGTTCAGTGTTCAAGAAGGCTGACTTTTCAGGGCGCATATCAAAGTGGGCAGTTGAACTGGGGCAGTATGATATACAGTACCGTCCCCGAACTGCGATCAAAGCCCAGATTCTGGCAGACTTCATAGTGGAATTCGTCTCCCCCAACCCGGCTCCGACCCAGCTCGGCACGGCACTGGGGGGCGCAGGGCACGAGCCAGAAGAGTCTGAGACCGAACAGCGTCCCACCTCGGCATGGAAGATCTTTGTCGACGGATCGTCCACCTCCAAGAGAGCTGGCACCGGCATAGTTCTCCAATCGCCAGAGGGACTGGTCATAGAACAGGCCTTCACCCTGGACTTCAAAGCCACAAACAATGAGGCAGAGTACGAAACACTGATTGCGGGGTTGAACAGCGCCCAAATCCTTGGAGCCCAACACCTGGTGATCTTCAGCGACTCTCAACTGGTAACTAGCCAGCTCGCTGGAGACTATCAGGCCAGGGACGACAGGATGGCGGCCTACTTAGCCCTTGCGAAAAAACTGCTCTCCCATTTCCAGAAAGCCGAGGTCAGGCAAATATCCCGAGATACCAACACGCATGCAGATGCGCTTGCAAACCTGGCCTCCGCTGTCGAAGCAGGAAAGAAGAGGACCATCGAGGTCGGGTCAGTATCAAGGTCAAGTCTAGAACTCCATTCATCTCGGCTTGTCCTCTGTGCTGACCTTGGCCCTAGCTGGATGGATCCAATCGTCGCCTACTTAAAGGACGACCAGCTCCCCGAGGACAAGACTGAAGCTCACAAGATCAGGCTCAAGGCAGCTCGGTTCTGGCTCTCTCCCGAAGGCAAACTCTACAGGAAGTCCTTCACATGTCCATACCTCCAATGCGTCCACCCGACCAAGGTGGACGACTTCCTGTATGAGATCCACGAAGGAATCTGCGGCAGCCATATAGGAGGTCGGTCATTGGCCTACAGAGCAATCAGCCAGGGTTACTGGTGGCCCTACATGCAGAAGGACGCCCAGGTCTACGCCAGGAAATGCGAGAAATGCCAGAAGTTCTCCCACTCCCTCCATCAGCCAGCACAGGATCTGAGTCCCCTCTCCAGCCCATGGCCCTTCGCTCAATGGGGCCTGGACATTGTGGGGCCTCTTCACCGAGCTCCAGGGAACAAGAGATGGCTGATAGTGGCTACGGACTACTTCACAAAGTGGATAGAGGCTGAACCGTTGTCTTCCATCACGGACAGGGACTCCAGGAACTTCATTTGGAAAAACATCCTTACGAGGTTCGGCATCCCCCGGACCCTGATTTCGGATAACGGGACTCAGTTTGACTCCAAGTCCTTCAAAGATTTATGCCAAGAGCACGGCATCAGAAACCATTACTCCACCCCGGCATATCCACAGAGTAATGGCCAGGCAGAAATCTCTAACAAAGTGATCCTGGACGGCCTGAAGAAGCGACTGGACAAGGCAAAGGGCAGATGGACAGAGGAGCTTCCGAGCGTGCTGTGGGCATACAGAACAACTCCAAGGAGGTCCACCTCGACAACACCTTTCTCTCTGGCCTACGGGATGGAGGCGGTCATTCCCTTGGAAATCGGCCTTCCTACCCTGAGGACAGAGCTGGTCGACCAAGGCCGAAATGAGACGAACCTGGCAATGGAGCTGGAGCTGGCAGACGAGCGACGAGAAGCAGCAGCCCTGAGACTGACCGACTATCAGCAGCGGTTAGCCAGGGCATACAATAAAAATGTCAAAGAAAGAAGGTTCACCGCGGGAGAGCTTGTTTTAAAGAAGACCCTGCCAGCTGACAAAGAACCAAACGAGGGGAAGCTTGCCCCGAACTGGCATGGCCCGTTCAGAGTAGTCTCACTGGCAGGAAAGTCAGCCTACAAGCTCGAAGACTTGGAAGGCAAGCCGCTGCCGAGACCGTGGAATGCATCCCACTTGAAGAAATTTTATTTCTAAAGATGTAATGAATTTCAGAATCAATAAAAGCAGCTTTTACCTTGTCATCAATCTGTCGTCTCTCTCTGGTCAACTCCGGCAGCATAGGCTCTACGCCCTGGAAATGGCCTGGAGTTCTTACACTCAGCCTTTCCTAAAGCCCCGTGTTTTGAACACAATCAAGGCTCTACGCCCTGGAAATGGCCTGGAGTTCTTACACTCAGCCTTTCCTAAAGCCCCGTGTTTTGAACACAATCAAGGCTCTACGCCCTGGAAATGGCATGGAGTTCTTACACTCAGCCTTTCCTAAAGCCCCGTGTTTTGAACACAATCAGGGCTCTACGCCCTGGAAATGGCATGGAGTTCTTACACTCAGCCTTTCCTAAAGCCCCGTGTTTTGAACACAATCAAGGCTCTACGCCCTGGATATGGCCTGGAGTTCTTACACTCAGCCTTTCCTAAAGCCCCGTGTTTTGGACACAATCAAGGCTCTACGCCCTGGAAATGGCCTGGAGTTCCTACACTCAGCCGTTTCCTAAAGTCCGGGTTCATAAACCCCTCACACCTCGGCGCAAGGCAGTTCGGGTTCATACACCCCTCAGAAGGCCATTGCCGAACTCACTCTCGCCTAGCCGAGGCCAGCGGAACGATGTGGCCACCTCGGCGCAGGTTAATTCGGCCGCGGTATGGATCCACCCCGGCGCAAGTCAATTCGGCCACGGTATGGGTCCACCTCAGCGCAACGCCAGCCATTTCGGCCGAGGTCAGTGCCAGCACTCAAACACAAACAGTACAGAAACACTGTTCCAGAACAGTGCAAGAAAAACAGAAGACGATGCAAGAGCATTGTACACAGTTTGGTATTTTATTCATTGTAAACTGCTTCATTACAAAAGTCACAGAACAGAGAGCAAAGTACAAAAAGGAGGATCGCAGTCCTCTGAAAACAGAAAATGAAGCGAAAACTGGGAGACTCTGATCTTCACCGACTCTTCAGGCAGAAGGCTCGAGGACGCCGGATCGCTGCCTGGAGGTTCTGAGTGATCCTGAGCTTCACTGAGCTCTATAATGCGCTTTGGTTGGTCTGACCAAAGCGATTACAGAGCACCCCCGGTTCGGAGGCCCTGGACCTCGCTGAGCTCTTCAACACCCTCCGGTCAGTGAGACCAGCCAAGCTTGAAGAAACCCCAGGTCCAGCAGGGCCTCAATCCCGCCTTCCGTCCGGCGGTTGCGCAAGACCGTGTCGGACGAGAATGCGCCACCGTCCCCCGGTTGCGTTGCAGCGCATCCTCACTCTGTCTGGCCAGGGATGGATGGCCATGAACCCGCGTTCAGAGAGCGCGTGGTCCACGGGGAGTTCCTTCAGAGAGCGCGCAGACCACGACGGGCTTCCCCCCTTGGAGAAAGCCGTCCACAGGCGCAAGGGCTCCCCCCGGATCGAAGATTACAGAATGTCTGTCAGACATAGTTCCTACAGCTAAGTAAATTAAGCCATCCTACTTCCGTTTCTTTTCTTCTCCCATGGCGAGCTTGCCATCCCTATTTATAGGAAGAAGAAGGGCTCAGTCTCCGAAAGAAGGGCTCAGTCTCCGAAAGAAGTTATGGGGGCGAAGTCTCCCACGCGTTACTGGGGATGCACGACTGTTGACCAGCGATCCCTATGGCGCCACGTGGAGACATCCGTCCGATTCCCTCATCAGCCGTGCCACCATGTTTATTGCTATTTATGGTCTCCAGAATACGGAGAGTCAGCACTGACAGCTATGAGGACCGTTTGACTCTTTCTGCCTTAAGGGCCACGCCACACAGTAAAGGCATTCAATACCATTCAATCCACATCCAGAAATGAGAGAGAGACAAATGCAAAGAGAAAATTCACAAGTAAAGAAACCCGTCTTTCATTGATTGCAGAAAATGTTTACAAGGCTGAGAAGCAAAAGCACTACAGACAAGAAGACAGAAATGTAGAGGAGCCCGGCTACTGTGGTTTCGGCGACTCCACTAGGTCAATCACCGTGTCCGCTGGACCAGTGGATTCGGCCGAAACCACGACCTTGCCAGGAACGTCGCTGGCAAGAGGTTCTATGACCGGAGCCTCACTTGGGCCAGGGGCAGAAGAGGCCTCACCCTGAGGCACGGCAGAAGCGTCGCTGGCGACTGGGGCATCGCTCAAGACCGGGGCAGCTGAAGCGTCTTCCGGAGCAGAAACGACTGCAGGAGCTTCAACTGGGGCACTTTCGGCTGCAGGCACGGAGCTCGGCTCAGGAGCCGGGTCCGAGTACTTCGGCAGGTCCCGATAGACAGGATGGTCTTCAGGGACCCCCGCACGTCTCAGTGCGGCCAGGCAACCTTCCTCGAACAGGATGGCGGTGATCTCCTCCACCTGCTTCTCATATAGCTCGGAGGCATGATCCACCCCATCCTGGAAGGCGGACTGGGCCTCGGACAGAAGAGAGGCCTTCTCCTTCTCCAGCTCGGCGTTCGCCTTCTTCAGCCTCGCTGTTTCGGCTCGCCCAGCCAGCACTTCCCCGCGCAGCCTCGTCCCCTCAGCAGTAGATTCAGCCTTCAATCTGGCCAGCTCAGACTCCAGTTCGGCGGTCTTCTTGTTCCTCGCCCAGACCTCGCCTTTCAGATGATTGGCCTTCGACGTAAGTTCGGCGACATCAGCCAGAGCCGATGCCAGCCGAGCAGCCTCTTCAGCGCTGGCCTTCTTCATCCCCTCCATTCCTTTCCGCGACTCTTCCAGCTCCCTCTTCAGCTTGTCCCTCTCAGACTCCAGCTGAGTGACCCGCGTCGCGTTCTTATCGCTCCTTCCCACCACGGTCAGGAGCCTCTGCACGTTCTGCAAATGGAAACAGAGGGTCAGGTTCGACCAAGACACTTGAAGAATGAAGAAAAGCGTTGCAAACACTTACCAGAAGATTAGCCTGGATCGCCGAGACCATCAGGCTCTCATCGTCGAACCTCTCGTGCGTCTCCATGTCTCTTGGCAGAGCACAGACCTTGGCGAGAGCTCCGATCACCTCGGCATTCCCCAACAGCCGGTCCTCGACGTTCAGAGGCTTACCGGGCTGAGTCTCCATCCTCGGCCTACATGGCGCTGGGGCACTCCGGGGTCCGGAGGCCGATCCAGACCCTTGCCCCACCGAGATCGTCAGTTCGCGGTTCGTTCCACCGGTCGGCTTGCTGACCTGCGCGCTCTTCTCAATAGGAGCCTTGGCTCCGGGGGCCCGCGCAGGGGCCTTATTCTTCGGAGGCTGTTCAGCCCCCGAGTCCTTCTCCCCGGCCTTGGACTTCTTTCTAGGCGGGGACCCCTCCCTTGGGCGCTCCGGCGAGCGTCGCCGCACTCCCGCACTCGGAGCAGGAGCAGGAGCAGGAGCAGGAGCAGGAGCAGGAGCAGGAGCAGAAGCTGGAGCAGGAGCAGAAGCTGAAGTAGCGCCAGCACCTCCCGAGCTCGAAGCAGCGCGGGTGCTGGCAGAAGATGGCGTCGCAGACGAAGAAGACCCCCGCCTAAACTTGGCCGCTAGGTCCCTAACGACCGGTTCCCTCGACCTTCCCGCCATGTCTTCTTCCCGATCGGAAGAATAAGCGTCCACTATTTGCCTCAGGTTCGACGGTTCCGAACTTGAAGTGGACGCCTCGGAACCGGATGCAGCTCGGCTCGCAACTGGATCGTTCACAGGGATCCCGGCAGGCACGGCAACAGAAACGGTCGGACGGTCGGGGTGCGCCTCGTCCTCCTCGGCTACTCCGGTCCTCCTGTAATGACCGTGATACCTTGGCTCGTACCCGAGCAGCTTCCAGGCCGACCTTGTCTCGTGCCCCTTGTATCCCTCAACCTTGTTGATGTCAGCAGCGTTCTTCCTCCAGCCTTCGCTTGCAGCTCGGCGTCGTCTAGCACCTACCTCTGCACAACAAGCAATAAGAGTGTCAGCTTGGCATCACCGAGATCAAGCAAAGCAACAAAGAGTAAAGAAGCGGTGTTTACTTGGGACAGTCCCGGGGCGACGTGGGACCGCCAGCCTCCTGCTTTCGCCATCGCCGAACTCCCAGTCCCCCGACACACAGAAGACGGTCTCCTCGGCATTCTTACTTGAATCCTCCCAGTCCAAGACGAAGCCTTTCCGCTGCGGCTTCACCCGGAGATAATATTTCCCTTCCCCAGCCTTGCAGATATCGTAGGTGTCCTCGATATCGTGGACACCTAGGTCGGTCCCCAAAATCTCATTCAGCTTCGCCGTGCCCATGATGACCTTATAGCCATTGGGCACCAGCTGGCAAGGGGTGAGAGACCAGGTACTCAGGCAGGCTCTAAGCAAGGGGTGCAGAGGAAATCTGACCCCGCCCTCGATCACGGAGATCAGAGGGAACGGCATCCAGCCGCCAGACCAGCGCATCGTGGCATAGTCAACGGCGTCCGCCGGCTTGAGGAGGACTCCCTCTGGAATTTTGAAAGCCGCCCTAAACTTGGCTATGCCCTCCTCGGTATCTAGATCAAACCTAGGGGTGCCCATGCCTGAGAAGAAGGGGACAGCGAAAGAAAAACCCTAAAGGCTGCTAAACCCTAGGAAAAAGCTACACAGAGGCGTGAAGCAACTTACAGAAACGAAAAGGGCGACTCGAATACAGATCCCGGCACACCCTATGGTCGTCCTCGCTAGAGAGATCTTCAGCAGCAGCAGAGCAGAAATCGGAGAAGAAGGCAAAGGTGAAAAGAAATCAGAAACAAGAAGGGAAGAAGACGACCCTTTTTATGGAGAAGAAACCCTCGGCGCGTGCTGCTTTCGAAATCCAAAAGGACGGATTTCGCGATCCGCACCCATTCCATCAATAAGACAGTGCAATCAGTGAAGAAGCGACTCGTGTAGCCGTCGACTCACTTCCCAGTACAGACAGGTCAGAATGTTTATTGCTTTAGGACAATTGAAGCGACACCAGGCAAAGATCACCGCATCCCCAGATGGATTCTTCTAGCTTTCAACCCCTAAAGGCTAGCACACTTCAGAGGTCAAAAGCTAGGGGGCAATTGTGTGGGGAGATTTCAAGAACCACAGGATTAAGCTAATCGCAGCCATCAGATGAGGCTAAGCACTCTCACGTGCCATCCTCGTGCCATCCACGTGGCACCAATCTCACCCCGGCTACCAGGACAAAGGCCTCGGCCGAAGTCAAGCAACCCCGGACCGCCAGCGCCGAACTCGGCTACCCCTGTGTCCATTCCGGCACCCATCTCGGCAGAAAACTCCACCTCGGCTGAAGAAGCCGGGACAGAAGCCGAAGCAAGAGAGAACCTTCACTTGCGCCCCTCATCCCCCACGTCATTAGGCACGTGGAAGAATAGGGACGCGAGCTAGTGGGACAGATGCGACATCCAGTCGCTCACAATCTTTGCCAGATCCCTGACAGGGCGGCATCCAGCGGCTGAGGCCACATCAGGGCAGGGCCCGAGGGCAGATCCGCTGGTACCCCTACCGCCAAAGGCGCCCAACACGGTCTGGCCCAACAAGATGTGCATTAAATGCGACGTGGGCTGACCCGACGCGCATTTAATACAGAGTGGGCTGGATTGGACCGCAATTAATGCAATGTGGGCTGATCGTGACTTCCCAGTCGAATCACGGGACCCACACCACAATATCTCCCAAAGATACGTTCCAAACTCTATAAATAGAGGCTCAAACCACCATCTAAGGTACGCACAATTTCATACACAGAGCCGTTACTCTGTCTCTCTTCTTCCTCTCCTTCCATTGTTCCAGTTCATTCACTGACTTTGGCATCGGAGAGCCTTGCGCCGCCCAGGCCAGGGTCCTTTGATCGTTTGCTCCTCTTTCAGGCTTTCGGATGGTACCCAGTCATTCCCAGTCATCATCATCTCGGATAAGTCCTATAAGGCTCCTCCATTATTGTGGGTCATTATTTTCTGCACCTACACCTCCAATGACTAAAGATGCATGTCTCCCAATAATTGTGACTGCTTTTGAAACTTCACGTGACACATGAAGTGCACAGTTTTGGGTGGCTACAACACTTCACATAAAGTGGAAAGGTACCAATTCCGGGACCAGTTAATATCTCTCACAAAATATAGAGTATAAAACCTGAGCTGTGAAGATGCAATTGAGTAGAACCCTCCAATCCCCTAGCCGGAACAACCACCCCAACCCCAGGCGAGTTTCAAAAACCAGCAGATTAAGTTCCTGATCCAACAACTCCTAAAACCACCCATCTTCATTTCTAAATTCATGTGAATCCAAAAGCACTTGAATCAAAAAGCACAAGAAAGAATTCAAACAGAACACCTAGATAAGGTTTGACATTGCAATCTGTTGATAGCTCAGTGATGAGGCATCAACCTCTCCTGGGATCAATCCCTGGCTCCGTTTCTTGGTTACTTACCCGAGCCCGCGCAGCCCATTGGATTTCCCAGCATACCCTCTTTGGTCCATACAATCAATAAATTAAAAAAAGGGAACCCAGAACAAAAGATAGGAACATGATTATGGAGAGACATTTTTTTTAAAGAGTCCCACTTCTGTCAAATTCTAAAATAAGCAAATATAATAGAATATGAATCTGCCACCAACTTTCACAGCTATTGGACCCAGCACTGTGAGGGCCAGATATCACCTAATCTTGTCCGTCTCCATCTCTTAAAGTTGTCAATTCTATGTGCTTTCATTGACTTAACAAAGACAATTACAATATATATATATATTACTAAACTACCGGCACAGATCAAGATAACATAGATTTCTTATTAAAAAAAAAAAAAGGAGATTTCTCAAATAACCATTAACCACCTGCATCTTTTGACAACTACAATCAACTATCCAATCTTTTTCTTTCTCAAATAACCACCACTACTAATCTGAAAATATTGGTTTGTAAACTCCACTGCATTTTTTAGTAAAATGACAAAAAATTCCTGTTTTGTATTACACTTTGAATGTTACCACAAAAAGACCATTGAAAATGAGTCATTTAAACAAGATAAATGCCCCTCAATCTAATCAAAACCAGCTTAGATAGGGGTAATTTGTTTGCGCTCATTTACATATGGAAATGATTCACATGTCTAACCATTAAGCTTGTCTCAAGCTTGTTTGCACAGATTTAAGCATGTGGTGCATAAATGAGGTCATCAAAATACCTTTATTTTTCTAATTCCCCCTCATCTGTAATTCAAAATTTTTCAATCTGTGTATTGGAGTAATTATCCCCAAAAGCATTGAAGCTGATTATCTTAAATCTTTGTATATATTTTGAGTAATTTGTGAAAAAGACCCAAACCATAGACCTAATTTTCTGGACTTGGGTCCCCAATTCATGATCCCAACTATCAATATTCTTCTATTAATGGTAGCCATCAACGCGTAAAGTTTCATAATTTAATTCTTCATGAATTTTGAGAAATTAATGAAAGAAATCTATGAAAAACATCAACAAAAAAATCTAAGACTGCAAAAAAAAAATCCATAAAAATATAAACCGTTAGACTTCAAAAGAAATGAAGATTTCTGGGTCTTGTTTGTTAGTTTATTATTAACATGAACCCTAAGATCGAGAACATCATGATTATCACATGTAGGATTTAATCTTAGATGGATTAAAAATTACCTCCAGACATCCTGATGCAGAGAGCTTTCCGATCCTGCTTTCTGATGTTGATGTTGAGATCCGCCAAGAAAACTTTAGGGAATAACTTCAGTTTCTCTCTCCTTGCCTATAAGCCTTAATGTGTTGAATTTTTGTGAATGAGTCTTTATGATGGAAGAAAGACTCTTTTTTATAGGTGGAGAGAGGACCAATTATATTCCAATTAGGATTCCATTAGTTTTAATCTCAACCATCCATCAAGGTAGAGTTTGTTATGGAATATATCTCTTTAGGAAACCTTATATGATTAAGAGATAGCATGTATCCTATGAAAACGGGATTCATATAATGACCACAATTTATGGAAAGGTAAGGACTTGTGGTCGAAGTAAAAGACCTAAAGTAATTTCCTTACAGTCTCCCACTTGGTCAATAGGAAGATCCATTAATGTTTTCATTTTAGGAATCATAAGGCGCGCATTAGGATGCTAAACACTTCTTTAGTCGGTTATCATAAGTGTCTTAGCTAATTCGGTTGTGAATGAGAGTCATGGCGTGCACACATTATTTTGTAATATGCTTACTTCCATGTCCTACGTCATTTACAACTTGCATAACTAGACCATAATAAGAGATTGACGTAATGGTCTCATAATGTCTTTGGTGAATTGACTGTTTCTGTTTATTATTCATCCAAACATAAATGTGTACACAATGGAAAAACAGAAATGGCAGATGTAGATATGCATTAAGAGCTCAATAAATATCCAATACAAGTAGAGAAATATAAGGCAGAAAATAATAATTAAGAACTATCTACAAGGCCCATGCTTTCAGTATGACCCTGAAAGGTCTTTGGAGGTAGTCCTTTCGTGAATATGTCTGCAACCATGAAATCTGTACGTATGGACTCTATTATAAATTTCTGTAATCTAACATCTTGCTTCAGTGATAGATATTTAAGGTCCATGTGTTTGGCTCCCTTAGATATCCTGTCATGCTTAGAGAAGAAGGTTACAGCTTCATTGTCACAGTAAAGAGTTAATGGCTTAGAGATGAAACTCAAAGCTCCAAACTGAGAGATAAAGTTACGCAAACTGAGAGATAAAGTTACGCAACCATGTTCCCTGAATTGCAGCCTCATAACATGCCACATACTCAGCCATCATGGTGGATGTGTAAAGTAACTCTGATTTCTGGCTTTTCCATGATATTGCACCTCCACATAAAAGATACACATAACCAAGAGTGCAAAGCCTGGTGTCAGGACATCCAGCAAAATCTGAATCGGAATAACCAGTCACCTGTAGGTGACTTGATTTTCTGTATGTGAGCATATAATTTCTTGTTCCCTTGAGGTATCTCAGCACTTTCTTTGCAGCTTTCCAATGAGCGATTCCTGGGTTGCTTTGAAATCTACCCAGCATCCCAACAGCATGACTAATGTCAGGTCTTGTACAGACCTGTGCATACATCAGACTCCCTACTAGAGAAGCATAAGGATATTTTTCCATTTCTTTACGTTCCAATTCGTTCTGTGGACACTGCGTAAGATCAAGTTTGTCTCCTTTATGCAGTGGAACAGGACTAGAGGAACATGTCATCATGCCAAATCTCTCTAGAACTTTGTCAATATATGCTTTCTGAGATAACCCCAAAATACCAAGTGACCTGTCACGGAATATTTCTATTCCTATCACATAGGAAGCCTCTCCCATATCTTTCATTTCAAAATTCTTAAAGAGATAATCCTTTGTAGCATGTAATAAACCAAGGTCGCTACTAGCCAATAGTATGTCTTCAACATACAGAACCAAAAATATGAATTTACTCCCACTGATCTTGAGGTATATGCAAGGGTCAACCATGTTTTTTGTGAAATCGAAGGCAGTAATGATTTCATGAAACTTTAGGTACCATTGCCTCGAAGCTTGTTTCAGTCCATATATTGATTTCTTAAGTTTGCAGATCATGTCTTCCAGACCCTCAATTATTAAGCCTGCAGGTTGATGCATGTAGACTTCTTCTTCTAAGTCTCCATTAAGAAAGGCAGTCTTCACATCCATTTGATGTAACTCGAGGACATAGTGAGCTACTAATGCCATGATAATTTTAAGAGAATCCTTCCTGGACACAGGAAAAAAGGTCTCAGTATAATCAATGCCTTCTTTCTGATTAAAACATTTGGCAACAAGCCTGGCTTTATGTTGTTCAATATTGCCTTTGCAGTCGCGTTTGGTCTTGAAGACCCATTTACAGCCAACTGGTTTGTGTCCTGGAGGCAATTGAACAACTTCCCATACTTGATTTTCATCCATAGATTTTAATTCATCCGTCAAGGCATCAATCCATTTACTAGAATTAACATCCTTAATGGCTTGTGAATAAGAAACCGGGTCTTTAATTGTCCCTTCTTCAGATTCTATTTGGTAAAGCATGTAATCATCGGAAATAGCTGATCTCCTTTGTCTTTGAGACATTCTTAATGCTAGTTCCTCTGGTGCTTCATCCATATGTTCATTGGCGACAATCTCATGATGGAGTTATTGATCATTGATTGGATTTTCCTCATTGTTAAATGGTTCAACAACGGGATGATTTCCAACATCTTTCGGAATAGAGGGTAAAGGGATAGGTACCCTGATTTCCTGAATGATCACATCTTGAGTTTTATTACTCCCATTGATTTCGCCATTCTCAAAGAATCTAGCATTACCGGTTTCAACAATTCTCGTACTATGGTTAGGGCAGTAAATCCTAAATCCTTTGGACTTTTCTGGGTAACCTATAAAGTAACCACTGATCGTTTTAAGGTCCAATTTCTTTTCATGTGGATTGTAGACTCTCGCCTCAGCTAGACAACCCCAAATTTGGAGATGTCTTAAACTAGGTTTCCAACCTTTCCACGGTTCAAATGGTATTTTTGGAACTGCCTTACTCGGAACCCTGTTCAAGATATAAACAGCTGTGCGTAGAGCATCCATCCACAATGATATAGGTAAGTTAGTATGACTCATCATGGATCTAACAATTTCCATGTATGTACGATTTCGCCTTTCAGCTACACCATTCTGCCATGGAGAACCAGGCGTTGTGTATTAAGCAACAATTCTAAGCTTTTGGAGAAGTTTTGCAAAAGGTCCAGGATGTTGTCCTGTTTCGTCATACCTACCATAAAACTCACCTCCTCTATCTGACCTTATGATTTTCACTTTTCTATCTAGTTGCCTTTCGACTTCAGTAATGAACACTTGTACAGCATTCACAGACTGAGATTTGTCATGCAACAAGTATAAATAACAGTAACGTGAGTAATCATCAATAAAGGTAATGAAGTACTTTTCTCCCCCAAAGGTTGGAACATCAAAGGGTCCGCAAATGTCTGTATGAATTATTTTAAGAAGCTGAGTACTTCTTGTGGCTCCTTTCTTTGTGTGTTTTGTTGATTTGCCTTTAATACAATCCACACATACCTTAATATTAGTAAAATCTAGATCCGGAAGGACACCATCTTTTACTAATCGTTTGATTCTTTCACTGGATATGTGACCCAGTCTTTTATGCCACAAGAAATAAGAGTCATTTTTAGATGACTTTTGTTTGGTTTCCTTAGAACGCAGGGTAAGATGGGTTTCAGCAATTTGATCATTAAGATAAAACTTGTATAGCCCATCAAATAAAATTCCAGAACCAATACGACTAGAATTCTTAAGTAAACTGAAATTACCATTTCCTAATTCAAACGAGTAACCATCTTTATCAAGTGCGCTTACAGAAACCAAATTACGGGAAATAGACGGAACATAAAGAGTTTAACATAAGTCTAACTGATAACCGCTATCTAAAACAAGACGAAAAGTGTCAATGGCTTCAACTGGAGCTTTGTCTTTGTTGCCCATAAAAAGGAAGTTCTCACTTGGGTTTATGGTTTGGATCGTAAGGAATCCATGCATTGAATTGGAAACATGAACATTAGCACCAGTGTCGATCCACCAAGTATTAGAAGAAACATAAGTAAGATGTGATTCGAAATAACTTACGAAACCCAGAGGGTTACCTTTCTTTTCGAACCATTCTTTACGTTTAATGCAGTCTGCCTGAAAATGTCCATGTTTCTTGCAAAATTTGCATAAGTTTTCCTTCTTTTTCTTCTTGGGGTTCTGACTGGCCTCATTAGATTTGGGTGGTGCTCTTTTCTGGCCTGAATTTTTCTTTCTCCCAGTTTTGTTTCCAGCTCCTTGAACGAGATGAGCTACTTTAATACCTTGTTGATTCAGCCTGGCCTCCTCTTGAACCAGTTTGTTAGCCAATTCATTCACTGTCCACTTTTCCGTAATAGTGTTGTAGTGAATTTGGAAAGGCCCGTACTGAGGAGGTAAACTGTTTAGGATAAATTGGACAAGAAAAGCCTCATCCACGGATAGTCCCAAATTCTTTAGTTTAGCAGCAAGGTTGGTCATCTCAATGACATGCTGATGCATTGAGCGAGTGCCATCAAACTTCATGGTTGTAAGATCTGCCATTAGTTTCCCAGCAAGGGATTTGTCTGCAGTCTTAAACCTATCTTCAATGGCTTTCATAAAGTCCTTAGCATTCTCAGGTGTAGGAAGGGATGTTTTGATGTTGGCATCAATAGTCATTCGCAAAAACATAGTGCTTAGTCTGTCAGACCTCTCCTAAGTATTAAAGAGGGTCTTTTCCTCAGCGTTACTTGTGGCAGTGAGTGGAGCTGGCTTATCTTCACGAAGAGCCATATCCAGTTCAAGTACCCCCAATGTGAACTCAACTTGCTCTTTCCATTCGGAGAAGTTGGTTCCATTGAGTTTAGTGACAGAGGTAGCATGCGAATTCAGATTAGTGGGTACAATAACTGCAATAGAGATATAACAATGAGGCTTTAATTAAAATAAGACAACACATGCATAATATATGAATATATATGACCAAAGGAAATTTAGGTGCTCCTGTGGGTAGTCACCATAATTTCTACACATTATACCATCTAAGGTCATCATATTCAAGGTGGTGTAAATGAGTGATGTTACTTTTAATTAGAACAAGTAAGATATCTGTGGATATCTTTGGTCCATGTATGAACAAACACTCCTTAATTATTATTCAAACGTATGATTATAATCCGCCTGTGGGAGAATTAATTCTTCATGCGCTTGAACAATGGGAAAAGTAAACATCATGATGATACTATTAAGGCCAAATATCAGTATTTAATTATTAGGGTCACTGTGGTGAGACCTAACCTTAAGCATACAACTTTGGTGATCAAAATTAGCTTAATATGAATAGATAACATTATATATTGCATGTAGACATAATTGATCATTCGTTATATGAAACATACTGATAAAGATGGCCGAGTCCTGGAGGGCAGTCCTCCGGCCCTTCGGTTCGCCGATTCCGAGTAGGCGAAAAAAAAAAAAGGCGGGCCGGATTTTTTTTTTTTTTAACAGAACTTCTTGAGTCCCGACACCGGCAATAAAATATAATATTTATAAACCAGTAGTAGACGTGTTCGGCAACCTAGCCAAATACACGGTCAAATATTTTCAACATGCACGGATCCAGATGCTGAAGCTGGGATTCCTTTTAAAGCTGAAGCCATAATTGCCAATCCCCCAGCATATGGACATGCGCATGTGGCGGAGGCACTTAAAAGTACCGCTTCACATATTATTCACACGGGATTATTACCGTACGGACAGCACTAAACATGAGAATTACCCCATTAAAGATGAAAAATCAAAATTTACCCAAAAGAAGTTCGTACACCAAAAAGGCCAAAATTGAGACGAAAATACCCTTTTTGGAGCGATATCCTATCTCTGTAGGATATCGAACCGTTCGATATCCCAAGTATTTAGGATATCGAAGGATGCGATATCCTACATACGTAGGATATCGAACAGTTCGATATCCTAAAACTCTAGGATATCGAATTCTCACCAACTTCCATCCCATCAGTCCGTTTCATCTTCTCCAGTTTTTCAAACTGAGGAGGTCCGATGGAAGTTTTTCAAATCGAGGAGGTCCGTTTTATCTTATCCATTGTATTTCACTGAGTTCCGTTTCATCTCCGTTTTCGATGTAGAACTCCGTTTCCATCTCCGTTCCGTAGGATATTACCATTACATCTTTTTTCATCCTCACTTTCTATATCTTATTCATCATAGCAGGTACGTGGGACATTCTAAGTTTCTGAATGCCTTAAAAAGTTAGCTATGAAATGTGGTAATGATAAACCTTTTTTTCTGATTTGATTCTTACGATGGAAACCATATGAAATCCATTTTTTTCACCATTAAGCTATTTAAATAGTCCATTTTTGAAGACTTTTTTTTTTTTTGAATTTCTACGTTATAATACCATGCATGAAGTTGTTACTCACAATAAGGCATTCTGAGTCTTTATAAGTACTAATATTGTGACATTATATTGCTCCTCCAACGAATTCGATGGTAAAATTCATCCAATGATTACTACATATTACCAACTGATTACTATAAAACTCATAAGAACGCATAACAACCCATGCAAATTTTTATTAATAAAATATATCTTATTTTTATTAGGATGTCAGATGTTGATTTGTGTCTTATACTGCACTTTGATGGAGAGCTAGACGTGGATCGCTCACATCCAATTTATAACGGTGGAGAGCAGAAGCCTGTTTTTGTCTGTATCAACACAACCTACAATTCCCTAATGGAAAAGGTTATAACCGAAACCAATTGGGAGATGAAACATGGGTACCCTTACATGCAATACATATATCATACAGGCCGGAACTTCACATTAGTAGGCCTAAGAGGTGATGACGATCTCATGAGAATGTTCAGATTATTTCGAAATGGAGTTGAACCTATCTTTTTGTATATCCATAGAAGTGAATTCGTCGCTAGAGACCATCAACCACCAAGTTTAAGGTATGTAATAAATCACATTACTGCTTGATATCTATTATTCTATTTTTTTTATAGCTAAGTCAATTTGGATGCATGGTAGGAGTACAATATCTCAATTAGAGCTAGATGATGAGAAGGTAACGAGAAGTATTGGCTCAAGGAAGAGATCGTGTCTAAATGAAGCTGATATAAACACTTCAAGTGTTCTTGAGTATGAACAAGATGAGGTAACGAGAAGTAATAAACTAAGGAAGAGTTCATTCATGAATGAAGCTGATATAAACCCATCAAGAGTTCTTGAGCAAGAAGAAGTTGATGATAAGGTAACAAGAAGTAATGGCGTAAGGAAGAGATTGTTTATGAATGAAGCTGATAAATCCATCAAGTGTCCTTGAAGATGAACTCATTCCGTTTCCAATTACTAAATCCAATAGGTTTGCACTAAAACTTTTGAGATTTAGTTTCTGAATATTATTTCCATGAATGTGTTTATGATTGATCATCCATTATGCAGGTTTGATGTATCGGGCACCGAACCTATTCAGTTCGATTTAAACAATCCCTTGCCATGTCCTACTTCCCCACTGCGTGAAACCCATGATTTTATCATGGTAGAAAATGGAGCATGTGAAAATGGAGCATGTGTCGCAGAAGTTAATGGAGAGAAATCTAATGCAAAAGAAGACAACATCATTGTTGACAATTTGATTCCTGATTTAGAGCACACTGATGGAGAGCAAGTAGATAATTTCCAACATGACATGTGGAAGGGAAGACAATTTCTGAATCGGGATTCATTCAGAGAAACATTGGCAAAATTTGCAATGCACAAGAATTTTGCTATCAAGCCGCTGCAAACGAGCAAGACAGAAGTCACTGCAAGATGTGTTAATCTGACTTGTCCCTGGCGTATCCACGCTTCGATTGTGGCTTCTGGACCACAATTTCAAGTTAGGACATATAACGGCAATCATTGTTGTTCAAAGCAAACGATGGGATTGGGACATAGGCAAGCTACATCAATTTTAGTCGCTAAGTGGATCAAGGAACGACTTCGACACCATCCCTCATACACACCGAAGGAAATTATTACTGACTTCCAATTGGAATTTGGTGTGGTACTTACTTACAGAAAGGCGTGGAAAGCAAAAGAAATTGCGATGATTGATATACGGGGTTCATACGAAGAGTCCTTCAGTATTTTGCCCCACTATTGCCTAGAGCTGGAGAGGACAAATCCTGGCAGTTTCACGGTGTTGATTAAGGAAGATGATGATTCGTTCTTAAGATTTTTCTGGGCATTTGGATCAAGCATACAATCATTTCGTTCATCTCTAAGACCATTAATTGCTGTCGATGGTGCCCATCTTCGCGGAAAATATCCTGGAGTCTTACTCACAGCGGTGACTTATGATGGAGACCGCAAACTCTTTCCGCTTGCATTTGCTATAGCTGAAATTGAGCGGCAAGATTCTTGGGAGTGGTTCCTTGCGGCATTTTCTGTTGCATTCCGTCCTGCACATAATTTGACCATTGTCTCTGATCGGCAAAAAGGACTTGTGCAAGCCGTTTCCAATAGGTTCCCAAATGCATATCATTGTCATTGTGTACGACATATTGCACAAAATATTGCTGAACGATTCAAGGATAAAGCTATCGTGGCTAAGTTTTGGAGAGCGGCCAAGACGTATAGAGCATGCGAGTATGCAAAAGAGATGGATGATATAAGAGCTGTTTCAGAGGAAGCATACAAGTACATTGACAACATCCCAAAAGAGCAATGGGCAAATGCATTTGTAAGAGGCCGACGGTATGATATGCTCACTCAGAATATTGCTGAATGTACGAACGCTTTGTTGAAGGAAGTGAGGGAGTATCCTATAACGAAACAAGTTGAAGCGATACGCGCCAAACTGATGGAGTTTTTTGAAGATCGACGGTTGAAATCACAAATGCTGGAAACAAGGATGACCAATTATGCTGAAAAGTTCATGAACATGGAATTAGAAGGTTCACGTCGACTGGAAGTGCATCCAGCCAGTCAATGGGAATATCAAGTTCATTCATCTGGTGAGTATGTAGACATTGTCTTGCTTGACAAATATACTTGTACATGTCGAAAGTGGGATGTACTTGGTATCCCATGTTCTCATGCGTTAGCTGTAATCAAGGCCAGAGGTCTCGACCCATATGACTTTTGTCAGACTTGGTTCTCTGAGGACACATATCGACAGACATATAATCATGTTTTGCATGCAACACGAGATTTAAGGCAATGGGAGGAAAGAAGCAACGTGCGGGTATCACCACCTCATGCAAGAAGACAACCTGGCCGACCCAAAAAAAATAGAATTCGTACGGAAGACCGACAACGGAATCCAGTCAAGTGTTCCCGTTGTCGAGGAAAGGGTCACAATCGACAAACATGTTGCAATCCACCCGCACGAGAATAGTGTCATTACATTAGTACTCAGATTTGGATGGATTTTGTTGATATCATTTTGTATGGTCACTACTTTTACAACTAGAAAAAACAGGTTAATTTTGTGTTTTTGTTTACCATGATGCAGTGCTTATTGTTTTGTAAAACTTTTTATAACGTTTTGTCTATCACCATTGTAACAGAAGCTACAACTTGAGTAAGTTTCTTCACTGCCTTTTATGTATATATGGGAGACAAGCACATGTGGGGCCTTTTTGTAACATATAAATTTGTGAAGAATCTATACTAAATGATTCTAGCATCTTTGGCGTGAAAATTGTAATTTGCCCTTTGAACAATAATTACCATTTGAGTGCATATGTTCAGATACATGGATATCATTCAAAATTACCATTAAAAATCATCATTGTACATTCAAAATTACCATTAAAAACCATCATTGATTAGTACAGTCATCTTCATTGATAAGTAATGGAAAGATAAAATTTGCGAGCAGGAATCGTTCATTGATGACGAAGCTGGTTGAACATTTCTGTCAGTTGGCTACGAATGTCAGAAAAACCAGATACCACCCTTTCTTCCAATTGTTCAATCTGAAGAGACTGATCAAACACTGCACATTCCATGGCAAAAAGACGATTTTCAATAGAATCTGCATCTGCGTCATCAGCTCGGACATTCCTGGCTTGTTCAGCTCCGACTCGGGCTTCTTCCCTTGGAGGACGGCGACGCACGTGTGTATCAGACATGGAAATGGTTCTACCATTTATTTTCTGTCTATTAGAGACGGGCAATTCATGGATGTACGCTTGGCAACCGGCCTCAATCATCAATTTGCATATAATTGCACCAAAGGGAAGGCTTAGTTTTCGTGATTCATCATAAACTCGGATCATTGATTCAAGTATCGTCAATGGAATGTCCACAGATGTGCCTGTGCCTAAGGCATAAAGAAGGAAGGCTTGAGGATAGAGAAGATCAGATTTATGTCCTCTAGGCTCAAAGTTATGGCACACAAATGTATTGAGTAATCGGTAATCAGTGGTCAAACCGGATATCTTCAGAACTTGTGATTCCCACATAGTGGGCCTGTCACACAGAGCGGTAGCCAGCTCATTTGCTTCATTCGCTTGGATGACAATGTTATCCAGATCAGCAAAGGGATATGATCTGCGAGCAGGTCTCACAAGATCGAGTAATTTGGCAATCCTGTTTGCATCCACCGAAAGTGTCTTTCCTCGAACATAGGTCTTGAAACCAATCTTTGTGACCTCAAACATATTGCAATAAAACTCTCTTACCCAGTCCTCAAAGCATTCATTAGTCAAGTTCGATAGAGTCATAAGACGGTTAATATGTAACCATTGCAAAAAACTTGTCATGGTGAGATCGCTGTGCACAACTATTCTCTCAAATATGACAGTACGATTGGTAAAACTTGATTCGAAACGTTCAGCAGACTCCTCATCCTTGAAGCGTTCCGTATTAAAACGAGAGGAAGACCCAGCTGCTGGTCGCTTTCCTTTATCCTTTTTAGGAGCCATGCTGCAACATGAAAAACCACTGATGTGTATAAACAAACATATAACCTACCATAAAAATAGGCAATCCAACAAACACTAAGTGTGCATAAACAAACATATATTAAGTGATTAATTGGTTTAGACAATCCAACAAACACTTGCTGTGGATAAACAAACATATATTGAGTGATTAATTGGTTTAGACAATCCAACAAACACTTGATGTGGATAAACAAACATATATTGAGTGATTAATTGGTTTAGACAATCCAACAAACACTTACTGTGGATAAACAAACATATATTGAGTGATTAATTGGTTTAGACAATCCAACAAACACTTACTGTGGATAAACAAACATATATTGAGTGATTAATTGGTTTAGACAATCCAACAAACACTAAGTGTGGATAACCAAATAACTGTCGGTCAACACATGTTTTAGGCAATCACTCAAACACTTGGTGTGGAAAATGAAAATCTTGAAAAAACCCAATATGCAATCTTTGAATTCCGATGATCTCAGAGGATGAACAAAAATAAAATCACTCCGTCACAGATATAGAAATATAAGATATCCAGGCAAAAAATACAACATGGGCATTTATAGTCCCCATAGAGAATCCAGACAAACAATGGAAGGTATATCTGTTTGAGAAATTATAAATTGTTTCATCACAACTATTACAGAACACTTTCCATCTTGATTCCTTGTATATTGTAGAGATAAATGCCCAAAAATATAAATATTAAGAAGAAGAAAGAAAGAATGCAACATGAGCAGTGGATTTATATACATACATGTGGATGAGGAGAAGAGGACGATCCGTGAGATGATGAAGGAAACACTTTGAAAAGAAGTGATGAGATTAGGATAAACTATAATGAGATAACCTAGATGGAGATGCAGACAGACGATGGAAGTGGGAAAGAAAGATATTTGGAGATGCAGACAGACGATTTTACACTTAAAAAAAGAGGAAGGCAGAACAGGACCTCGTTTTACACTTAAAAAAAGAGGAAGGCAGAATATGACCTCGCTAATGCGAGAGTTGGCAGAAAGAGATCTCGCTATAGCGTAGATCAATTCTCGCTATAGCGAGATCTCGCTATATCGAGCTTTCGATCTGGCGAGATCTCGCTATAGCGAGAACAGTTCTCGCTATAGCGAGATCTCGCTATAGCGAGTACTCGATCTAGCGAGATCCCGCTATAGCGAGATCGGTTTTCGCTATAGCGACACATGCCCCTGTCTTTTTTTTTTCCTGTTTTGGAGTACTCTGAGTTTTGGAATGCTCTGACGCACTACACGTTCCATACAACCAGATTACTCGCTACATCCATCCATAGCGAGACCTATATGGTGATTTTGTGTGTGATTTTGTGTATTTTTATGTTTTTTAAATGAAATATAAATTGCATTTTCCAGCCAAATACCACCAAACTTGTTATAATCACATGTTTTATTCATTAGATATTGATTCCTATCCATCCATTTTCAATACCATGGATTCATATTGTGATAGGTTCGGAATCCATTCATTTTAACGTAAATGTGATGAAAAAAATTTAACGAAAAACATTTCAAAATACACAATTATTGGTAGTCAAAAGAATACCCACATCACATTCTATGATAAGTTCTTGGTGTTATATATGATGCTAACATATATATTCAATTGGACAAAAAAACTATTTATCATTGCAGATAAAAACATGAAATGTTCTCTATTATGTAGTTGTTACAAGTTAAACAAAATAGCCTGCACTCTAAAAAGATGGCTAGGCCTTCAAACCAAAATACAACCAAAATAGGTTCCCAAAATACAACAAGCCATCATTTGTCATCATCTGTTACATGTTCGATAAATCCACTATTTTCCCACTGATTGTAATATACATCATGTACTATCTTCTGTCTATAAAACCACATGTCTGATTGTGAGAACTGCATAGGTCGGTTAAAAATGAGATGCTCAGCATATGCCATCACAAATACTCCACAATCATCCCTGCACAATTTTCATATTATGAGAACATAGATAATATCTTCGAAAAAATGATAATGAAAACAACTAGTACATGTAGTTAAAACTCACGTATTATCTTGTTTAGGACATTCCTGGGGTACAGTTATCCAATTATCAAGGCCGTCCAAACCAAGTTGGGAGAAACAACCATTAATGAATGAAACCTGTACAAATTAATATTACATATGTCAAAGCATAAGTATTTGTTAATCTAAAAAAAAAAACCCTCAAACATTGAAGTAGAAAAGATACACTTACGAAATGCCGAGTATAAGCTCAATCAGCATCGTTATCTAAACTGTTGTAAAACTCCCACCTTTCACGTTTTGGATATCCAACTATGAGGAAAAAATGTGATTGGTGCCATATTGGAAATAACCACAATTCATATTCATTAAATTTTCTGATTCCCTCTTTCCCAAATGCAATAGAATAATAATCTTCCGATTTGTTCTGCTCCCAATGCTGCATGTAATTAAACAAAATGTCATTATGACTCAACATCATAATACTATATTGCATGGTAAATAAACAAAATGACCTACATCTTAATACTATAAGTTATAAGGTTAAAAGAAAATCCATACCGCCAATGAAGATGGAAAGAAATGTACTGTTTTGCATTTGGACTCAAGAATCTCAAACCAGCAATCCATTATCTAAGATCACATACACCATAATCAACTTATCTGAATAAAATAATTAATTAATATGATAAATAAATAATGACTACAAGAAAATTGTGACTAACATTGGTATCGATCCAGTGCTGACGCAGGCATTGACGCAAGCTCTCGGCAGAAACCCTTGAACAAATTTGAGTTAATTCTGGTATACTGCATACATATATATATATATATAAAATCGTTATATATTAGTATTGCCCACTCTAATAATTCAATCTTAATAAATTTGGGGTTTATACATACATACTTTTTATGATAGCTGATCCAGAACTTATCTAAGATGTTCTCTTCTTCTGGTGTAAGGGAATATTGTGGGTTGGGCCTTGCACGTTTGCTTTTTGGACATAAAAGATATGGAGAGAGTCTTGGAGGAACAATCCTTTTCCTAGGATTACCTTTTACCCGACCAACCATTGAAGATACATAATGTGTTGGACTTGGGATATAGATTAGCGGTGGCTGAGCTGTTTGAGTTGGGATTACGAATGGCACTGATTGGGGTGTTGGACTTGTGGTTATAAAGATAGAATGTTGGGGTGTGGAGAACGAGGGTATGAACGGGGACGGTTGTGGTGTTGGACTTGGAGTGAATGAGGAATGCATCTCTGTGGAACTCGAGGGAACGAAGGGGAGTGGTTGTGATGTTGGAATTGGACCTACAAATGGAGAAGAGTTGTGTGTGTCCATTGGAGTTACTAATGGGGCACCATGGGGCTTTGGAATTGAGTCTGTGAATGGGGAAGGTTGGGATGTGTGGACATCATTTGGAACTTGTCCGCTTTCTTCTTCTTGATTTTCCTGTTGCGCAACAAAGTAATTTCACGATAAGTTTAAATTAAGAAATAAAGTTAACTATCAGCAGATTGAATTCACCACAAACATAGTACAGAATGAAAGATTTCTTAATATAGCAACACTAACCCCATGCCAATTCTCATAGGACCTAGTATTAATACATTCCTCCAAGCTGTAATTTTCAAAACCAGCAGAACAGGCAGAACTGAATTTCAAACATTGCTGTTGAATTGATTGCATAATTTTATACAAAAACCATGAATCATACTTCTCATCCACACTATCTACAGTCGCGACAACATGTTTGAGGAAGGCTTCCATCTGGTCATAAGAGTATGTCAAAAAAAAAAAAAAAATAGAAAATTTTCAGCTAATGTATCAATCATACGAACTTAAAAATTAGGCTAATACTTCAGCTACCATTACAGCTAATGTTACCTGTTGGATTGCATATTCATATTGTATATTTCTCCTTCCTTGTTTCGGCCGGCCGACACGCATTCTAGTGATTTGGTGGTACCAAGCAAAGTACTCATCGGAATGTCTACCCACCAAGTCATCACACTCTCCATTAATAACTGATGACACTCGATTATTCCAAGCATCTATTTGTTCTTTCAATTTAACTCCATAATCAGTTGTAACACTTGAACTCTTTTCATCTCTCCAAGGAGCTGGATGGAGTGGAGGAGGTACGATTTGTCTCAAACGAAATTGTTTCATTACACGATCCGCATTGTGAGGTTCCGCAATTGAGTAAAAGATCATGTATGAACATGTTGTAAATAGATTACTATCGCCTTCTGACACGTATTCGAACAACTCTTCAGCAAATTGAGTGTAGGGCTGCCATTCAAACTGCATTGATTTTTACATTAAGACCAGTTAAGAGAATATATAAAGAAACATATAGATAACTGAAGGTACTAACCTGGTCAATGCCTTGCTGGTCGAGTTGTTGACGGGCTTCTTCAACCGTAGTCAACCAAAAGTGATTTTTCAGTCTTTTTTCCCACATTTTAAAAAGCGGGAACTCAAATTTGATAGACTCCATATCTTGCTTGATTGGACGTCCAATCTTCATTCTGGAGTATGCCCATATCTGTTGAGATATAATCATCTCAATAAAGTTATATTTTCAATATTTATGATAATCAATCAATTATCTTTTAATTTATTCTTTACCTAAAGAAGTTGGAGGGCCCCACATATTGTTCTTATGCCATCCTTCAATCGAGTGGCCTTTGACAATGTTCTGTATAAATTTGCAAGGCAAGCAGGAGCCCATGCATATACTTGAAATGTTTCGAATAATTCCAGAAGGTAGGCAGGCCCCCTTGAGCCCGAAGTGAACCCACAAACTTGGGATGCAACAAGGCAAAATAGATATGCCCTAGTATGCCTATTTAAATTCTCTTCAGACGCATTCTCCGGGGCCTCAACAAAATTTTTATGAAACCATGTCAGCTTGAGTTGTCCACCCTCAATGTCTGTGGGATTGGGCACCCTCCCCAATAATGAATTGCATACTTCCTCAATGATGGGTCTCTTAGTATATGTACGGCCTATTATTGGTGGACCATCAATGGGTAGGCCATAAATATATGCCACATCTTCTAGTGTAATGGTGGCCTCTCCAGACTGAAAATGGAAGGTATTTGTTTCTGGCCTCCACCTTTCAACTAATGCACTTATCAGCGAATGGTCAATTCGTATGTGGGTAATCTGTGAAAGATGATGGAGGCCGGTCAATCTCACACTCTCGCATTGCCTCTCATTCAGTTTCCAAAATCCCTTCTTAGGGTTCGCGGGAATACATCTATAGACACCTGGTTCCCTGCCATGCCATATTGCTGTAGAAACATGATTATCTTGTTCTGTTAATACGGATGCATCAATAGGACCAGGACCAGATTGAACAGGTTCCATCTGCCAAGCATAACTCGAACTCGAATTAAGTTGAAACAACAAAATACAAAAAAATAGAAAGCAATTTAACAAGCAATCTAACATCAAAAAAAAAAAAAGAATTTATTTCAGCTCACAATATATTGGAAAAATTGTCATAGAAATGTTAGTACAAATAGACTTCAGGTTTGGATGGATATTTCAGTGCCTAAGCAGTAGATTTTCATAAATTCAAATCAAGTCAAATAGAGTTATTAAAAAAGAGAGGCAAAAAAAATAAGAAACCAATGTTTGGTAATGCACAAATCTTTCCTTAATATACCATGCCCTTTGTTTGCCTCTTTACTGTTTACTTAGTTGTATTGAATTTGATCTCTCCATAATCAGACACATCAAAAGAGTAACATTAAATAATTAGTCTTGAGGCTTGCTGAAATCTACCAGTAGCATTCCACAGCAGTTAAACAAAAGCATTAAAATAGTATGAAATATACATGCTTTCATGGATGTATATTTTTTAATATAACATTAAATAATTAGCATTGGGGGTTGCTGAAATCTACCAGTAGCATTCCACAGCTCATCAACAAAACCAGAAATCTACCAGTAGCTCATCAACAGAACCAGGTCTCGCTATAGCGACAAATGGCTCTCGCTATAGCGACAAATGATTCTCGCTATAGCGAGACCTGGTTCTCGCTATAGCGAGACCCTCTCGCCAAGTCGAGACCTGGAAGGCGGGAGCAGGGAGGAGAGGGAGGGGATTTTTGCATGTATACATTAAAAAATCATGGTCGCATGTAAACATTAAAAAAAACCATAGCTACAAATCCCAATTTCTTTTTCAAAAGATGGCATTGTGATTTAGGTCTTTTTACCTGCAACAACTGAGAATGAGCGAGCTGAGAATGAGCGAGAGGGTTTCTGCCTGAGAGTGAAGGATGTAAAGTCCAATCGAAGATCCAACACGTTACACAGTTTAAGAAGATGATGATTACAGTAAATGGGGTTTCCTGCAATATCCATATCAAGACGATGACAATACAGCGAAAGGAACAAACAATGGAGGATCGACGAAGGAGATGATGATAACAGTAAAAGTAAAATGGATTTTTACCGAGTTGAAGACGCTTCGTGCTGTTTAACCTAGGTTGAAAGGAAGGGAGTAAAATTTTTTTTGAGATATCACACAGGGTTGGGATACATAACTGTTCGATATCCTATATATGTAGGATATCGCATCCTTCGATATCCTAAATACTTGGGATATCGAACGGTTCGATATCCTACAGAGATAGGATATCGCTCCAAAAAGGGTATTTTCGTCTCAATTTTGGCCTTTTTGGTGTACGAACTTCTTTTGGGTAAATTTTGATTTTTCATCTTTAATGGGGTAATTCAGATGTTTAGTGCTGTCCGTACGGTAATAATCCCTATTCACAATGCCCTGGACTCCAACTAGTGAATTTCCTCATCCGCTTTCCCGTGTGAAGCAGTCAGCAGGATATAGATTGTCATATCAAATTGTTGATTCATTAATTTGGCTTGGAATAAGGGACATGATTCATTAATTTGGCTTGGAATAAGGGACACGATAAGGGACATGATAATTTCAGGAAGAAAAAACTGAAAGACAAATGATGGGGACCGTCTATGTTGACTCACGTGGCACCAAAGTATGACCCATCTCTTTTATTATCCATCCAGGGTCGTCCACTATTTAATTAAAAAGGGCCCACGGAATTCACCATTCTTGTCAATCCATTATTTTAATTGCCCCTCGAAGACTCCATGAGATCCAGATGGTTCTTGATAAAGGAGTGTTGGTCAGGCATCGAGAACATCATGATTATCACATATAGGATTTAATGTTAGATGGATTAAAAATTACCTCGAGACATCCTGATGCAGAGAGCTAACGAGTCTTTGACTCTTTTTTATAGGTGGAGAGAGGATCAAGTATATTCCAATTAGGATCTTTGACTCTTTTTTATAGGTGGAGAGAGGACCAATTATATTCCAATTAGGATTCCATTAATTTAAAGACTCTTTTTTATAGGTGGAGAGGGGACCAATTATATTCCAATTAGGATTTCATTAGTTTTAATCTCAACCGTCCATCAAGGTAGAATTTGTTATGGAACATGAAACGGATTCTATAATATCACATGGAAGGTAAGGACTTGTGGTCTAAGTAAAAGGCCTAAAGTAATTTCGTTACATTGTTTTCTCACCGATCTTCCTGAGATTGGTGTTGGTGAAGGAGAACATGAGAAGATGAACAGTCCTAAGGCTGAAGCTCTGGTTGTAAGAGGACAGAGCCCTCTGCAGCTCCTTGTCGTCGATGAGCCCGCTCCCGTCCTGGTCCGCCACCTGGAAGCACGCCACGATGCTCGGGTCCGTCCCCGGCGGGAACGCCGACGGCACCAGCGCCGCGAACGGGCTCCCGAACTGAGGCGGCGGAGCATGGTAAGCAGTCGCCGGTCCATGCCCGCCCTGGTACTTGCCCTCCTTCGGCGGCTTCTCGTACGGCGCCGACGGAGCACCGTAGCCGTAGGGTTGAGGCGGCGGGGCGTAGGGAGAGCCGCCATAGGGCTGCCCCGGCGGCAGAGCGCCGTAACCACCGTAGCCGTGTGGGTATCCCGCCATCGAGTGGAGGAGGCGCACGATAGCGAAGCGGGCTCCGAGTTTTGGGAAAAGATTTAGGAGGGAAAGAGAAACGAAATGAGAATTTGAGTGTTTTAAGATAAGAAGCTGGGAGATGTTTAAATGCAGGAGAGAATGCGTTGTGAAGCTGCCACGCGTTTTGTATACGTGCCGTTTGGCTGGCCAACATTGGTTCACACGGTTCAAAACGCACACCGTTTCGATCTCAATTTCTAGGAGGTTCATATTAAAAATCATTGAGTTTTGAAATATTGATATATTAGTCTTTCTTCAACTCGCTCGATTTATTTTCTTATATGATCAAAATTCAGATAATGTCAACATATGTTTGACTCTGATCAATTTTTACTTTTTGTATGATATCTCATGATATTATGAGATTTATTAGTTTATGTATCATCTACTTTCTTCAACCAATAAGTGAATTCATTTTACACAATACACAAAAAATAACATTTTGTGAGAAATAAATACACATATAACGATAATTTCTCATGTTCTATCACTCCCAAGGTTTTTTTTTTTTTTTTTTCGTAACATGTTATATAAAAGTCATGACATCATGAAGACAATCCTATTATATTATGGGATTTACTCTAATATATATTGTTCTCGTGATATTATATGATTTATTCTAATATATATTATTCCTATTATATTATGGGATTTAGGACAAAGAAATTAAAAAAATATTGACTGAAATCAAAAGATTCTGATTATATAATTCGGTTATAAAATTTAAAAAAAATTAATATGTTAAAATCTCCTTTTTTATATTACTATCGTGGACCAGAACAGCTGAAAAAGTCAAATAGGGTTGGTTTACCTTATCGATTTGGTACCATATGGAACCGGTCTAGTTTCTCCCTACCCCAGTATTGTTAAACAAATTAAAACCCAAAGAGTTCATAAAAAAAGCAAAAAAGCACAACAAAGGCCATCGAATGTGCCATATGTGAAGAGTAAGAACTGCAGCGTTTTTCTATAGTTTTTTTTTTTTTTCAACGCCACCATGGTGCACATGTACCCTCCTTGCAGATTCTCTTGGTTAGCCCACTTGGGGCTACTCCAATCACAGGGAAGGTTGGGGTGTTTTTTTTTTTTTTCCCCTTTTTTAATTTCGATGAGATGTACGTATGTGCAAAATTTCAACTTCCTTACATCATCATAGTCTTTCAATTCATAGCCTTCAAAATAGTGGCTTTAGAAAACAGCACTGCTATAGAATTTCAATCCAACAATAAGTGATAGTTCGATGACAGATGTGTGTCATTTTGTGGAGGGAGAGAGGCTAGTGAGTGCTAGGGGTTTGGACTGATCAATTGATCATATGGGTTTTTCTAAAAAGGAGGTCTGTGATGTCTTTCATAGAGACGTCCTCGTTCTCAATCCTTTCAAAACATTGCAACAAGAGTCTGAAATTTGAATCTCATCCGTCTATCACACACTTCCTATATCAATGGGATGTGTGGAATTCCACTATGGAGCCCACTAATTAATAATTTGGACAAATTAAAATGAATATTATCCTCTCTAGTAACATATCTTCATATTCTACTTATATAAAAATTAGTCCCACCGTAAGATTGCACACAAGACCAATAAGGTGTTAGCACTATCTTATAATTATTCACATATGTATTAATTATGTCATCAATCATGTACTTAATCTTACTATGGGACAAATTCCTACTTAAGTAAAATTTTAGGATACATCATCGCCCGCCGTCCATGAAATTCATTTCCAATAGTATGTGTAGGTGCAGAAAAAATATGACCCACAATAATCGAGGTGCCTTAGAGGACTTATCCAATTGAAGAAGATGATCCGCTGCCTGAAAGCCTGAAAGGGAAGAGCAAACGGTCAGAGGACCCTGGCCTGAGCGGCGTAAGGCTCTCCGATGCCTAAGTCAGTAAGTGAACTGGAACAAAGGAAGGAGAAGAAGAAGAGAGGCAGAGTAACGACCCTCAGGTTTGGATTGTGCGTACCTTGCATGTAAAATGGGGTTCTATTTATAAAGAACTTGGACGATATCTTGGATGATATTTTGGCGTGGGTCCCGTGACTTGATAGGGAAGTCATCATCAGCCCACAAAGTAATAAATGCGGTCCATTCCAGCCCACTTTGCATTTAATGCCAGTCGGATCAGCCCACATCGCATTAAATGCGCGTCATGTTGGGCCTAGATCGTGTTGGACGCCTTTGGCGGTAGAGGTACCATCGGATCCAACCTCGGGCCTTGCCCTGATTTGGCTTCAGCCGCTGGATGCCGCCCTGTCAGTGATCTGGCGAAGATTGTGGACGGCTGGATGTCGCGTCTGTCTCACTGGCTCGTGCCCCTATTCCTCCACGTGTCCGATGACGTGGGGGGCGAAGTGCGCGAGTGGAGATTCTCTCTTGCTTCGGCTTTCGTCCCGGCTTCTTCGGCCGAGGTCGAGCTTTCAGCCGAGGTGGGCACCTGGGCAGCCGAGCTCGGCGCTAGCGGCTCGGACCTGTCTGACTTCGGCTGAGGCCTCTGTCCTGGTAGACGAGGTGAGTCTGGTGCCACGTGGATGGCACGCGGATGGCACGTGAGGCACGTGAGAATGCTTAGTCCCATTTGATGGCTGTGATTAGCGTAATCCTGGAGCTTTGAAAATATCCCCACACAATTGCCCCCTAGCTTGTGACCTCTTAAGCAAACTAGCCTTTAGGGGTCGGCCGTCTGGAGATGCAGCGATCATTGACTGATGTCGTTTCAACTTTTCTAAGGCAATAAATGCTTCGTCCTGTCCGTCCTGAGAAGCAAACCGACGGCTACACGTGTAGCTTCTTCACTGATTGCGCTGTCTCATTGATGGAACAGGCACGGATTGCGAAATCCGTCTCTTCGAATTCGAAAGTGGCGCCCAAAGAGGGTTTTCTTTCTATAAATAGGGTCGTCTCCTTTCTTTCTTTTTTCTGATTTCCTTTGCCCTTGCCTTTGATTTCTGCTCTGTTCTTCGAGATCTCTCTAGCGAGGACAACCGTAGGACGTGCCCAGACATGTTCTTGACTCGCCCTCCTGTTTCTGTAAGTAACTTCGTGCCCCTGTCTGTTTTTTAGGGCTTTTTCACCTTTAGGGTTTCTTTCCGCTATCTTCTTCTTTTAGACATGGGCACCCCTAGGTTTCGGTTAGATACAGACGAGGGCATAGCTAGGTTTATGGCTACTTACAACATCCCGGAGGGAGTTCGCCTCAGGCCGGCGGATCCCATCGACTATGCCACGCGCGGCTGATCCTGCGGCTGGATACCGTTCCCTCTGATCTCCGTGATCGAGGGCGGGGTCAGATTTCCTCTGCACCCCCTGCTTAGGGCCTGCCTCAGCGTGTGGTCGATTACCCCGTGCCAGCTGAATCCCAATGGCTTCAAAGTCATCATGGGCACGGCAAAACTGAATGAGATCTTGGGGACCAACTTGGGTGTCCATGACATCGAGGACGTCTATGACATCTGCAAGGCTGGGGGAGACAATTATTATCTCCGGGTGAAGCAGCGTCGAAGAGGCTTCGTCCTGGCCTTGGAGGATTCCAGTAAGAACGCCGAGGAAGACCTTTTCTGTGCGTCGGGGGACTGGGAATTCGGCGCTGGTGAGGATAGGAGACTGATGGTCCCTCGCCACCCCGGGGCCATCCCAAGTAAATACTACTTCTTTTCTCTGTTAATTTTGCTCAATTTCAATGTTGCCGAGCTGATATTCTTTGTTGTTTGTGGCGCAGAACTGCACGCGAGGCGATGCCGGGCTGTGAGCGAAGGCTGGAGGAAGAACGTTGATGACCATAAGAAGGTCGAGAGATAAAAGGGCACGAGACCAGATCGGCCTAGGAAGTTGCTGGGGTATACGCCGAGGTACCGCGGCCACTACAGGAGAATCGGAGCAGCTCCGGAGGACGAGCCGCAGCCTGATCATCCTCATGCCACCTTGGCCGTGCCTGCCGGGGTTCCTTTGATCGACCCTGCTGCGAGCCGAGCTGCGTCTGGCGCTGAGGCATCCACTTCTTCCAGCTCAGGGTCACCAAACCTGAGGGAGATAGTAGACGCCTATTCGTCCGACCAGGAGGAAGGAATGGAGGGAGGTTCGAGAGTGCCTGGTACCAAGGATCTGGCGGCCAAGTTCAGGCAAAGATCCTCTTCTTCTGTGACACCTTCGTCTGCCAGCACCCGCGCGGCTTCGGGCTTGGGGGGTGTTGCTGCCACTTCTGCTCCTGCCACCGCTCCGAGCAAGGGAGCGCGGAGACGCTCGCCGGATCGCCCAAGGGAGGGGTCCCTGCACAGGAAGAGGTCCAAGGCAGGCGAGAAGGACTTAGGGGCTGAACAGCCTCCGAAGAGTAAGACACCTGCGCGAGCTCCCGGGGGCAAGGCTCCGCCTGAGAAAAATGCGCCGGCCAGCAAGGTGACTGGCGGGGCGGCTCGCGAGCTCACCGTCTTGGTAGGGCAAGGGTCCGGATCGGCTTCCGGATCTCGTACTGCCCCGGCGACATGGCGACCCAATATGGAGGCGCAGCCCGGGAAGCCTCTAAACGTCGAGGACCGGTTAATGGGGAACACCGACGTCATTGGAGCCCTCGCAAAAGCTTGTGCCTTGCCGCGAGACATGGAAGTGCACGCGAGGTATGACAACGAAAGCCTGCTGGTCTCGGCGATTCAGGCTGCTCTTTTGGTAAGTATCTTCAATGCCTTTCTTCAAGTACTTTAGTTCTGCTGCTTTTATTTGACTCACTTTTTCCTTTTGCAGAACGTGCAGAGACTCCTGGCAGTGATGGAAAGGAGTGACAAGAACGTTGCGATGGTCACCCAGTTGGAGTCTGAGAGGGAGAGGCTGAAGAAGGAGCTGGAAGAGCTGAGGAAGAGCAGCGCCGAGGCGACCGCTCAGTGGAGGTAGCTCTGGTCAGCGTCACTGAACTGACGTCGAAGACTCATCAACTAAAGGGTGATATCTAGACGAAGACTAAGAGGATCGCCGAGCTGGAGTCGGAGCTGGCCAGAGCGAGGTCTGAAACGACGGCTGAGGCGACGAGGCTGCGCGGCGAAGTGCTACCCGGGCGCGCAGAAATCGAGAGGCTGAAGGTTGGGAGTGCCGAGCTGAAGAAGGAGAATGCTGGTCTCAAGGCTTCTCTGCTATCCGAGGCACAGTCCTCTTTCCAGAAGGGGGTGGACCAGGCCACTGAGGAGTATGAGATGCAGGTGGAGGAGATCACCTCCATTTTGTTCGAGGAAGGGTGCTTGGCCGCACTGAGGCGTGCTGGGGTTCCTGAAGACCACTCGGTCTACCAGAACTTGCCAAAGTACGCCGACCCAGTTCCTGAGCCGAGCTCCGCACCTTTAGGCGAGAGTGCCCCAGTCCATGCCCCTGCAGCTGATCCTGTCTCGGATGGCGCTCCAACTGTTCCGCCCACCAGTGATGCCCCGGTTGCGCCTCAAGGCGAAGCTCCTTCTGCCCCTGCTGCTGGTGATGCACCAGACAAGGCTGCAGTAGTAGCCAAGACCGCTGGTTCATCAGAGTCGGTGATCATACTGGTGGAGTCGCCGAAGCCGCAGTAGCTACATCCTGCTCTTGCTTTTGCTCTTTGTAATCTTTCTTTTCTATCTTTTGCATGTAACTCTCAGCTCTGTAATGTCCTTCACTTTTAATGAAAAACAGGGCTCTTTTACTTATGCATTTTCTCTCCTTCCCTTTCTTTTTTGAGTTTGGCTCCTTTATGCTTGAGTCCGGCTGAGTGCCTTCAATGTGACGTGATGTGAGAGCCTTGAGTCGGAGAGAGTACCGAACGATCTTCATAGTTATCTGTGCTGATTCTCCGTATTCTGAAGACCATAAATAGCAGTAAGTGTGGCGGCATGGACAATGAGGAAAACGAGCGGATGGCTCCACGTGGTGTCATCGGAACCACTGGTCAGCATATAGGAAGACGTGCACCTCACGTAAGGCGTGGGAGAGCAAGCCTCATAATTCCCTTCGAAGACCGGGCCCTTCTTCTCCCTATAAATAGGAGTGGCAAGCTCGCCATGGGAGAGAAAAAAGAACCAGGACATCTGGCAGTCATGCTTGGTAGAACATTAGGAATATTTGACCCGGGGGGAGCCCTTGCGCTAGAAGACGGCTTCCTCCGAGGGGGACAATCTATCGTAGTCTACGCGCTCTCTGAAGACGATCCTCGTGGACTAAGCGCTATCTGAACGCGGGTCCACGGCCAACCCTCTCCGACGCGGCTGCATTGGAATCTTTGCAGTCCTGGGTTGGTGGCGCCCCGCGCGTTTGGGGGTCTTGTTCTCGTCCCACAGGATCCTGCGTGGAATCGTGCTGCAGATCTTCTTGTAGGATGTCAAGACCTCCGAACGGCGGGCAGGATCGAGAGGTCCTCGGGCTGAGGGGGCTCTTTTTTCCAAAGTTTGGTCTAACCGACCACATGGTATTGTAGAGCTCTGTGAGATTCAGAGTCTTCAAGCTTGCAATCTAAAGGGCGTTGAAGAGCTCAGGATGCTGAAGACCGGACTGAAGAGTCAGTGAAGATCAGAGCCTCCCAGCCTTCATTTCTTTTTCTGTCTTCAGAGGATTGCGAGCCTTCTTGCTGTATTTTGTTTCCTTTTTATAACCCTTGTAACGAAGCAATTACAATGAATAAAAAGAACAATTTTGTGATCATACAATCTGTGTACAGTACTTCCGTATTCTTTTTTGCTTTTCTTGTATTGTTTTGTGATACTTGTATTTTTGTGCTGCTTTTTGCACTTCAGTGCTTGCACTGCTCTTTTTCTTTCGAAGACTGTCATTGGCCGAAATGGACCACCATTGGCCGAGACAAACTGTCTCTTGCCGAGATGAACACAAAGTCTTGAGGGTCTCGGCTGCACGAGCCTGAGTTCGGGAATGATCTCGAGGGGTGTATGAACCCGGAATTTAGGAAGCGACTGGATGTATGAATCCGAAGCCTCTCCCAGGGTTAGGAACCCAAACTTTAGGAAACGACCAGATATATGAATCCGAAGCCTTTTCCAGGGTCAGAGACCCAAACTTTAGGAAACAACTGGATGTATGAATCCGAAGCCTTTTCCAGGGTCAGGGACCCAAACTTTAGGAAACGACCAAGTGTATGAACCCGAAGCCTTTTCCAGGGTCAAGGACCTAAACTTTAGGAAACGACCGAGTGTGTGAACCCGAAGCCTTTTCCAGGGTCAAGGACCCAAACTTTAGGAAACGACCGAGTGTATGAACCCGAAGCCTTTTCCAGGGTCAAGGACCGAAACTTTAGGAAACGACCTAGTGTATGAACCCGAAGCCTTTTCCATGGTCAATGACCCAAAATTTAGGAAGCGACTGGATGTATGAATCCGAAGTCTCTTCCAGGGTCAGGGACCCAAAGCTGCCGAACTCAGATAAGGCGAGATGACACAGATTGATGACAGGGCAAATGCTGCTTTCATTGATTCTGAGCCTCATGTTACATCTTTAGAAATAGAATTTCTTCAAGTGGGATGCATTCCATGGTCTCGGCAACGCTTGCCTTCTAAGTCTTCAAGCTTGTAGGATGATCGTCCTGCCAGTGAGACCACCCTGAATGGGCCATGCCAGTTTGGGGCCAGCTTTCCTTCGTTCGGATCTTTGTCAGCTGGCATGGTCTTCTTCCGAACCAGCTCTCTTATGGAGAAACTTCTTTCTCTGACTTTTTCATTGTATCCTCTTGCTAGCCGCTGCTGATAGTCAGTCAGTCGTAGGGCTGCTGCTTCTCGACGCTCGTCCGCTAGGTCCAGCTCCATTGCCAAGTTTGTCTCGTTTCGGCCTTGGTCGACCAACTCTGTCCTCAGGGTGGGGAGGCCAATTTCTAAGGGAATGACCGCCTCCATCCCGTAGGCCAGAGAGAAAGGTGTCGCCGAGGTGGAGCGCCTTGGAGTCGTTCTATATGCCCACAGCACGCTGGGAAGCTCCTTTACCCATCTCCCTTTTGCCTTGTCTAACCGCTTCTTCTGGCCGTCCAGGATTATCTTGTTAGAAATTTCAGCCTGGCCATTGCTCTATGGATACGCCGGAGTAGAGTAATGGTTTCTTATGCCATTCTAATGGCAGAAGTCCTTGAAGGATTTGGAGTCGAACTGAGTCCCGTTGTCCAAAATCAGGGTCCTGGGGATGCCGAACCTCGTTATGATGTTCTTCCATACGAAGTTCCTGGAGTCCCTATCAGTGATGGAGGACAGCGGCTCAGCTTTTATCCACTTCGTGAAGTAGTCCGTAGCAACTATCAGCCATCTCTTGTTCCCTGGAGCTCGGTGGAGAGGCCCCACAATGTCCAGTCCCCATTGAACGAAGGGCCATGGACTAGAGAGGGGACTCAGGTCTAGCGCTGGCTGATGAAGAGAGTGGGAGAACTTCTGGCATTTCTCGCATTTCCTGGCGTATACCTGCGCATCCTTCTGCATGTAGGGCCACCAGTAACCTTGACTTATTGCCCTGTAGGCCAGTGATCGGCCTCCGATGTGACTGCCACAGATTCCTTCATGGATCTCATACAGGAAGTTGTCCACCTTGCTCGGATGGACGCATTGGAGGTAGGGACCCGTGAAGGATTTTCTGTAGAGTTTGCCTTCGGGAGATAGCCAGAATCGAGCTGCCTTGAGTCTGATTCGATGGGCTTCAGTCTTGTCCTCGGGGAGCTGGTCGTCCCTCAAGTAAGAGATGATTGGGTCCATCCAGCTCGGGCTGAGATCAGCACAAAGGACTTGCCGAGGTGAGTGGAGCTCTAGGCTTAATCTTGATATCGATCCAACCTCGACAGTCCTTTTCTTTCTTGCTTCGACAGCGGAGGCCAGGTTTGCAAGCGCATCAGCATGCGTGTTGGTATTTCTGGAGATCTGCCTGACCTAGGCTGTATGGAAATGAGAGAGTAGTTTTTTCGCGAGGGCTAAGTAGGCCGCCATCCTGTCGTCCCTGGCCTGATAGTCTCTAGCGAGCTGGCTAGTTACCAGTTGCGAATCGCTGAAGATCACCAGGTGCTGGGTTTCAAGGATTTGGGCGCTGTTCAACCCTGCTATCAGTGCTTCATACTCTGCTTCATTGTTTGTTACTTTGAAATCCAAGGTGAAGGCTTGCTCTATGACCAGTCCCTCTGGCGATTGGAGGACTATGCCGGTGCCAGCTCGCTTGGAGGTGGACGAACCGTCAACAAAGACCTTCCATGCCGAGGCGGGAGCTTGTTCGACCTCGGTAACTTCAGGCTCATGCCCTATGCCCCCCAGTTCCATGCCGGACTGGGGCGGAGCCGAACTTGGCGAGACGAACTCTACAATGAAGTCTGCTAAAATCTGGGCTTTGGTCGCAGTCCGGGGACGGTACTGAATGTCATACTGCCCCAGTTCGACTGCCCATTTTGAGATTCGCCCTGAAAAGTCAGCTTTTTTGAATATAGAACGGAGTGGACGCTCCGTGATCACCACAATGGTGTGCGATTGGAAATAATGGGAGAGCTTACGGGAGGCGCTGACGAGTGCCAGTGTGAGCTTCTCCAACAAAAGGTATCTGGTCTCGGCATCAAGCAGGATCTTGCTTGTATAGTAAATTGGCTTTTGGACTCCTTCGTCCTCTCTGATGAGGACGGAGCTCACCGCATGATCCGAGACCGCAAGATATAAATACAAAATCTCCCCTTGAGTTGGGGTAGAGAGTAAGGGTGGTGAAGACAAATAAGTTTTGAGTGCTGCCAACGCTTGGTCGCACTCAGGGTTCCATTGGAATTTTAAATTTTTTCTCAGAAGCTGAAAGAAAGGCCTACACTTATCTGATGATCGACTGATGAAGCGATTGAGTGCTGCAGCCATGCCTGTGAGCTTCTGGACCTCCTTTGTAGCAGATGGGCTCTGGATGCCCAAGATTGCAGTAATCTGGTCCGGGTTGGCCTCTATTCCCCTCCGCGTTACCAGGCTTCCGAGGAACTTGCTAGAAGCTACGCCGAAGGCGCACTTGGAAGCATTTAGCTTGAGCTTGAATGCGCGAAGGATGCTGAAGACTTAGGCCCGATCCGCCAGATGGTCGCTGGAGTGCTTGGACTTGATGACCATGTCATCAATGTAGACTTCCACCGTCTTGCCGAGCTGAGCCTGGAACATCTTTGTCACGAGGCGCTGATATGTTGCCCCCGCGTTCTTCAGCCCGAAGGGCATTACCTTGTAGCAATAAGTGCCGCGGGGGGTTATGAATGCGGTTTTCTCCTCGTCTGGCTCATACATCGGAATCTGATGATAGCTTCTGTAGGCGTCGAGGAAGTTCATTCTGTCATGGCCGGCGGTGGCGTCGATCATCTGATCAATCTTTGGAAGGGGGAAACTGTCCTTAGGGCAGGCCCTGTTGAGATCGGTGAAGTCCACACACACCCTCCATTTGCTAGTCTTCTTCTTAACCACCACAGTATTGGCCAGCCAGACCGGGTACTAGACCTCCCGGATTGTGCCTGCCTCCAACAACTTGTTGACTTCTTTGACTACCGCGTCTGTCTGCTGTAACCCCGTCCTTCGGGCTCTCTGTACCACTGGCTTGTGGCTGGGATCCACATTGAGCTTGTGGCACATGACCTCGGGGTCGACCCCAGGCATTTCGCTCGAGGTCCAAGCGAAGACATCCACGTTCTGCATTAGAAACCTTGAGAGCCCGGCTCTCTCTTCGTCTGGCAGCTGAGTGCCGATCAGGAAAAAACTGTCAGGGTCTGCTGAGTCGAGCCTGACCTCGGCTAGGTCTTCTATACTCTTCTTGTCAGGGTCTCGGCCGATCTCATCTAGACCCTTTTCGAACTCTGGCAGGTTGACGCCTCTGGCTCCTTCTTTGCGGGGACCACGGACAGCATGCACTACCTGGCTAGCTGCTGACCTCCTTCCACTGTGACCACCTCCATCTTGCCCTCCTTGTCTTCGAGTACGAACTTCAGCTTCTGGTGAAGGGAGGAGGGGACTGCTTCTAGCTTGCAGAGCCACGTTCTGCCCAAGATGACGTTGTAGGGAGAAGGGGCGTCCACGACCAGAAAGTCGGCCAACACGGAGGCTCCGCCCACTCGGGTTTCCAGGGTGATTTTACCCTTGGGATAGACTGGTTTGGCGGATAACCCTAGCAAGGGCGCACGGACCTCCGTGAGGTCAGCTTCTGAGAGATTCATCTTCTTGAAGCACTCATAGTAGAGGACCTCGGAAGAGCTGCCGGAGTCGATGAGGATCCTCTTCACAGTGAAGTCCTTCAGCTTCATGGTCAAGAGCAGAGGGTCGTTGTGAGGAAGTTGGATTCCCTCCAGATCTTTGTCTGAGAATGAGATTACTGGTCGGTCACGGCGCGCTCTCTTGGACGCTGGCCCGAGTTCGGCTCTCATCACCTCCTTCCCGTGCGAGGCCCGCATGGCTTCGGCACGAGCCTGAGGGCTGTCTCGAGCTGAGGGAGAAGGGGCTGAGGGCGCCTGGTGGATCACATTAATGATCTTTTCAGAGTCTTCACTGTCTGGATCCCTAGTTGCGCTCTGATGAGCTCGGCTGCCGCCGCCGCTGCCGACGTCTCCTGCCTTCACGAACTCCGCAAGATGGCCTTCCTTGGCGAGCCTCTCCAAGTGGAACTTCAGAGTTCTGCATTCCTCGGTCCTGTGCCCGTTACCCTTATGGTAGGCACAGAACTTGGTTTGGTCATGGGTGGAGGGATCGCCTGGCAAGGGACGAGGCCACTTGAACAATGGCTGGGTCTTGACTTTGTTCATAACCTGGTGGATTGGCTCCTTGAAGACGATGTTCATATCCTGGTAGGTGTCGGAGGGAGGTCTGGCCCTCCTGCTGCCACCGGACCTGGACGCTGAGGCTTTCGCCAAATTGGAGACCCAGGCTTGCTTCGGCTCTTGCTTCTGCACTACAAGAAAAGGGGGTCTTTCGCAACGGTTGTTGTGCAACGGTTATTTAACCGTTGCTAAAGAACCCCTTCAGCAACGGTCATGCAACAGTTGATATAAATGTTGCAAAATTGTAACTTTTTGCAATGGTTTGCAACGAACCGTTACAAAATAATTCTTTTGCAACGGTTGCGCAACGGAACAAATTAACTGTTGCCTAATAATGCATATTTTGCAACGGTTCGCAACAGTTATCGTAACTGTTGCGTAAGCGTTAACATTTAGCAACGGTTTTGCAACGGTTTCTTGTGTGCGTTGCATTCAATTTCATAATTTGCAACGGTTTACTATAACCGTTGCCTATAATATTATATTGGGCAACGGTTTTGCAACGGTTTTGTTCAAATGTTGCATGTTATTTTATTATTCGCAACGGTTATGTAACGGTTTACTATAACCGTTGCCTATCATTTAACGTTTTGCATCGGTTACGCAACGGTTTTGTCCAAATGTTGCCTATTATTCCATCATTAGCAACGGTTACGCAACGGTTTTTGTCAAACGTTGCAAATAATTTCATATTTTGCAACGTTTGTGCAACGGTTTGTTGCGAAAAGTTTATCATAATTTGCAACGGTTATACAACCGTTGCCTAATGTTGATAATAACCGTTGCAAGTTGTAAAATATGATCCTCTAAAAGGCAACGGTTCCAGAAACCGTTGCTAAATGTGTAGTATACCCGTTGCAAATATGGGTTTTTGCAACACTTATGATGGACCGCGCTCCTGCTCGAGTTCCTACCGAGGTCGGCGGACGTGGGAGTCCGTCGAGTCCGACCCTTTCGTAACCGGGGGGCAGGGGCGTGCATCAACATTTCTTTTTTTGTGTGGGTGTGCCAGATTTTCTATTTTTTACTTGGAATTGCAAGTGGTGATCCGGAGATCAACCTTCGCAAGTAAAAAGGAAATCAACTTCTTTCAAGTTTTACATTGCACATATATTTAAGAAAAGAGACATTTTTATTGGTTTGCCGTGAAAGGCGATTTTTTTAGCATTTATAGCCGATTTTGGCGTTTATAGCCGATTTTGGCGTTTATAGCCGATTTTTGGCGTTTATAGTCGATTTACAATCCTTATCAATAATGAAAGACAAGAATTGTGATTTTTGTCTCTTTTGAAAAAATACAAACTACAATGAAAAGCAAGAAAAGGAGGATCTAACTTCTCAGGAGATTGTGGGGGACCCGTTTAGATTGACGGTCGCAAGCCATATGTGGGCTTCGCCATCATCCATGCAGATGAGAACAGAGGATGCTATTGATTCGCTTGGCTTGGCTATAACCTCGGGTTTTTAGAGGACAAAGACCAAAAGGAGGTCCTATGTCCAATAAAAAGCCGAGTAGACGGGCTGAAAAACCACATCTAAGCCATTGGAGGCAGGAGGAGAAGGCAAGGACCTTGGGGGGGTACCCCCCAAGGGACTTTTGTCACCTTGTTGCGGTGGCCGGTGTAGAACTTCCGCAGAGTTTTCTCTCTTTTTCCTTTCTCTGGATTTCTGTGCTTCTGTCTGTCTGTGTGTTTGTGCTTTTTTCTGATGTCTTTGTGTTTGTGCTTTTTTCTGATGTTCTGTTCTTCTTGGAGAGCTCTCCTATTTATAGGCTTTTAGGTAGCCATTTAGGAGGGTTTATGAGCCTTGATTGTCATAAAGCTGCATAATGGGAGGAGTTACAAAATTGAATTGTTTATTTTGTAACTCCTTTTTCTTGGCTTCTGATTGGCCGGAGGAGATTGAGGGCATTTAATCGCCTTTAATCGCCATGATGGGAGGAGTTTCATGGGTTAAATGCCATGAATCTCTTGACTTGTAACTCCCGAATGCTTGCTTCTGATTGGGCCGTCCAAAGAAATGGATTAATGACTGTAATAAAGTTAGTCAATTAATCGCATTAAGTGGTCGCCGAGCAGCTGAAGAGTCGCGGGCCGTGCCACGTCTTTTGGGATTCTTCGGTCGATGATCATCGATGGATCTTCATGTAGATCGACATCAGATGACCATGCAATTTCAGGTGTTTGTTGCCAACAGCGGGTCGGTGCCATCTGTCCTGTCGATTTCTCGATCGGTCGGGTAGAAAGCACACTTTTTTTTGTTGACCGGGTGGCGATCATATGTTCGATTTCTCTTGATGATTGACCCGTGTTTTGGACGGATGTCAGAGGACTTGGTGTCTCAAAAGCATGAATTTTGGAAAGTACCAGAGGCTGGGCTCTTCGAATCGCGAAAAAACGGCGAAAACCGGGGTTTCCGGGGCCTTCCCGGCGACCCCGGGTTCCAAGGTCGCCGGCGACCCTGGCCCAGGGTCGCAGGGGTCTGCGACCCTGGGGGGTTTTCCCCCTTTTGTGTCCCGTTTTGTGTCCGTTTTTGCTGTTTTTCGATTCTTTTTTCTCCTGTACTTTTCCTTGACATTCTGACCATTTATTGGCCTAATTTCTTTGTAGGAAACCTGATGAGAATCCTTGCATTTTATTTTGCAAAGTTTCCAATTTCCTGAGAAAGCCGAAGACTTTGTCGCGCAGAGCTGCCGATTTTCCGTCAGAAGCTGAAACTGGGTCAAACGATGTCGGAATGATCTGAAATTTGGTGTGAAGCCTCCTGAGCAATAAATAAGACCAACCATAGGCTTTTGTTTGAGTTTTGAAGCCGTTTGGGGTCCTATCACCAGTAGACTTGCTTTTTGTCGCGATGAAGATGTCGCGGTTTGATGTGCGGTCAACCGATGTCCGATTGACTTGAAATTTGACAGGGAACCTATTGGAGTCATTTTAAGATGATCTATAGGCTCTATCTTAGAAACCATGGTCCCGGAGAGCTTTGCCGCCGAGAGGCCTGATTTGGCTTTCGAGCGTCAAACTATGGTCAAATGTTGTGGAAATGACCTGAAATTTGACGTGTAACCCTTTATAAGCATTTTGAAGCCGTCCATGTGCTCTATCTGATGAGTAATGGCCTCGGTGGTTCTTGCCGCCGAGAGGCTTGATTTAGCTGTTCGAGGGTTGATGTAGGGTCAAACGTTGTCGATTTGACTCGGAACTTGACGTGGAGCCTTTTGGAAGTATTTTGAGACTATCCATCGGTCCTGATCGAAGATTAGGTGTCTCCGATGCTTTTGCCGCCGAGAGCTCCTTTTCAGCTGTCGGAGAAGCGAAGTTAGGCCAAATGATTTTGAAATGGCCCGAAACTTCTTGTGTACTCCTCTTTTGGCTGTCTGGAAGAATCTTGCAGTTTTTGTTTGATTCTGACAAGATTTGATTTTTGGAAGCAGCATTGCCTATTTATGGCAGGTTGCGACTTCATGTAGCTCTTTGGATCTTGAAGAGGCAAAGTGACATTTTTGGTGTCAACAAATGCCCCCTCGAGGTACAGCGACGAGTTGCTTAACTTTTGTAGTCGATGTGCCTCGAAGAGATTTTCGAAGGAGAGCCTGTGACTTGACCAAGAGTCTTTGAGCAGTCTTTCTTTTTGGTATTTGTAGCCTTTTGAGCTTCCAGGGGAATTTTATGGTAGTGAAAGGGATCACGTACCATCTCGAGGCAAAGTTTTGAAGATGACATCAGGGATGTGGATTTGGGTTTTGACCTTGTGACCTAACAGGCTATATGTGGCAGGTTAGGGGGTCGGGTTTGGTTTTGATCGTGTGACCCAACAAGCTGTATGTGGAATGTTGGGGGATCAATTTTGGTTTTGATCTTGTGACCTAACAGGCTGTATGTGGCAAGTTAGGGGATCAGGTTTTGGTTTTTGGTTTTGGTCTTGTGACCTAACAGGCTGTATGTGGCAAGTTAGGGGACCAGGATTTGGTTTGATTTTTGTGGAATGTCAATTTCAAGATTTTGGCTCAATTTGGTAGATGAGGCTGGATGGTTTGATTTTTGGAAGCTCATGGGGCTTGGAATTTTCTTTTGTATGGTCCAATCAACTCAAAAGAGGCATGGAACCATTTTTGTATGCTCTTGGCAAGAGGGATTTCTCTTTGACTAAAAGCCCAAATTTTTTTTTTTTTTTTTGTGCCTAGGTGGTCAAACCTGGCTCATATGGGCTAACCCATGGGACCTTAAGCTTTTTGAAATGGCTTAGATCTCATATGGTGTCATTTTTGTAAAGAATATCCAAAAATATCTCATTTGGATAGAGAATATCTAAGAATATATTTACTTGGAGAGAATCTCTCATGATCCCTTTATTTTGGGATAGGATATCTCAAGATATCTTTCTTTTGGGAAAGAATCCGTCATCGATTTCTTTTTGGGAGAAAATCCTTCAAGATATCTTTCTTTTGGGAAAGAATCTTTCTAATCTCTTTCTTTTGGTAAGGTTACTAATTAGTAATACTTACCTCTTTCTTCTTTCCTTCTTTGGTTTGCTCTCCTCTATAAAAGCGAGGAGAAGGTTGGATCTCTTGCTCTTATTACTTTCTTTTGCAATAATCTCAAGAGGGCTTCAAGACCAAGAGTTCTTCTTCTTCAAGATCTTCAAGACTTTTCTTCTTCTTCTCCATCAATGGCTTCAAGTAAGTTCTCCTTTTTTTTTCAAGAAAACTCCATTGTAGGAAAAATAAAGTTCTTTCTTTTTTTTTTTGTTTCTTTTTCTTTTCTTCTTTTTTTTTTCTTTCACGTGTTTTCCCTCTTTTTTTTTCACACGTGTTTTCTTTTTGCTTTCTCTTCTATTTTTTTTTTTGCATTTTTTTTTTCTTTTGTGGGCCGTACGGACAGATCCGTACGGATCTGGCCGTACGGCCACGTGGCCTGTGGGCCAGCCCCTTTTTTTTCTTCTTTTTTTTTTTTGTTTTCTTTCTCCTTTTTTTTTTTTTTTTGAGAAAGTTTCTTTTCTTTTTTTTTTTGTTTTCTTTCCCTTTTTTTTGAGAAAGTTTCTTTTCTTTTTTTTTTTTGCTCATCATGATAATGCCCCTCTTTTTTTTTGGCAAACCTAGATGTTCATGCATGCCTTTAATTTGTAAACTAAATTTGTAGCATGATGTGATAGCATACCTGAAAGTTTTCGCAAATTTGGGATTTGGAGCTCGCAATGATGTTGAGCCCTTCCTGATTTTGCGGAGACTTTGAGGTTTCGAAAGTTTGGAGTTTCGGAGCTCGCAGCGATGTTGAGCCCATCTTCAAGCTTTCTATTTCTTTCGGGATAGTTCCTTTTCTTCGGAATTGCCCCGTCATCATGTCAAAATTTCGCCAGATTTTTTTTTAGCGAGATTCTGTCATTTTGATGTTTGATCTTTTTCTTTTCCATCCTTTTCAGGTGGTTCCTCCAGAGCGAACAAGGGTAAAGAGCCTGCTACAAGCGTACCTCGTCGATCTTCTAGATCTTCTAATCCGGCTGTTCAGCAGGCTTTTGAGAAGGTCCAGTATGTTGAGAGAAATCTGGAAGAGTGCGACTCCCTCAACAGAGATGAGATGAGGCAGCGACTGATCGCTCTCAAGGGAGAGGAATTCTATAAGATCATGGTAAGCAGTCGTCCATGGGTGATGGAAGATCAGAGCATTTTGCCCAAGCCTACCTTCTTCTTTGGTGATGCAGTCCCTGATGACATGACATACCAGAGGAGATGTTTTCAGTTTTCTTTCACAGCAGATGGTGAGAAGAAGACTGTTGCTACCCGGTCGACGTTTGATCGCACCGTCTCGATTCTGAGCCTTGCCCCCACGTGCCCTAAGAGGGAAGATCCCCCAAGCTGGGTGAGAAGGACAAATGTAATCAAGACCGGGGTTTTTGTTGGAGGTTCTCCTGGATATACGGAGAGGTCGCCTGTTGACATGGACCTGTTGATGCCATCCAGCGGCTACCAGGGCTCTGATTATCCGTCGGTCGATTTGAGACCGGTGGGCCTTGGTATTTTCAGTGGTGACGGCAGCAATTGGATCAAGCCTTTTCGACTTCGAGGCCGTTTCAATGCCGACTCCGAGTAGAAGTCGTAGGACTGATCGCGTCCTGCTGATTGGTGGCGCCGTTTTGAAGGAAGCCGGGATTTTTGATGCGGTCCTGCGCCTTTAGGGAGGACCGTGATCTTTTCCGACGAGGCCTTCATGGCTATGCTGGAGTCATTCCTCCCACAAACCAATACCTTCGTTGTGACGAATGGTGAGATTGGTTTTTCTTTGAAGGAGCTGAGCGTCATTACTGGATTGCCCATCCTCGGCAAACTCTATGAGGAGTTTATGCCGATTGACAGCGTCCTCGAGGGGCAGTCTGAGGAGTTCAGGCTTCTATACTTTCAGCTCGTCGCCTTCTATGATTTTTTGAAGGAGAAGGAGGGTTTGAAAGTTAGATCCAGCAGTTGGAAGAGTTTTAGCTCTTCATTCCCCATCTTTTTTGATAGCAGGGAGTCTTCTGATAGCGTGACCCAGGAAGCCGGAGCTCAGGATCCAAGTTCAAAGAAGATCTTGGCCATGCAAGAAGAGTTGAGAGATTTTTGTGCAAGTACAAACGCCATATGTCCTGACATTGCACTGCGGAGAGATCTCGCTGTTTACCTCACTTATTGGCTTGGTGAGGCTATTTTTGCTGGAGGAGATGGAACGCACATCAGGCCGCATTGTATTTTTCCGGCTTGTCAGATGGCGTTTGGAGAGCAGCTTGCTTTGGTGCCAGCTCTTTACTCCTACTTGTGTACCGAACTGCAGGCTGCTGCTTTTTTGGTTCGGCTTGGGCTTCCCATGAATAGGGTATTTTCAGCCCATATCTTTTATTCGTGGTATGTATACCACTGTCCTGGCTTCCATCGGCTGGGTGCTGCACAGGATGATGATCCTCTGATGATTCGACTGGCTAAGGGCAAAGCCGTGTCCGAATCACTTTTGTTTGCCCGCATGAGGATCCGACGGTTCAGGGACGTCGAGATGGGGCAGTCTTCAGTGAAGCTTTCTCCGGAGTTGCGGAAGAAGGCTTTTGATTTTGGTGCCTCCCGAGACTCTACCAGGGCGGGGTCGGGAAGGCATTATTCCTTGACAAATGCAGAGAGAGAGTGGCTTTTCAGCATACGTGTCGGCACGATGGTGTACCGTAGACATCTTTTCGTCGACATCCAGCCGTATGTACCCTCTCGCTTTGCTTTGCAGCTGGGCTTTTCTCAAGGCGTTGTTGGAGCGCCTTCAAGCATGGTGAAGCGCTTTGGAGGCTTACAGGACGGGAGAAATGCATGGGCTTTCTATAGTGCTGAAGACACTACAGCCATGATTTCTTATCCTGTGTTGCTGACTTCCCGGACTGCCGGCTTTGCGAAGTGGTTCGCGGAGAGCTTTTCGGCATATCGGGGGCTTTCCAAGAAGGAGCTTGATGTGAAGCTGGCATCTGGAAAGGGCCTTGGAAAGTCGGATGGCGTCCGGCGAGAGGAAGTTTGGGCCTTCCTTTCTGGAGAGAAGCACAAGATAGGCTTTCTCGGTGACCAGGGCGTCATTGGTTCTGAAGCTGTTCGAGAAATACCTGATGAGGCTTTGGAGCAGCTAGAACAGGAGGAAGCCGAACTTGGCGCTTGGATGCAAGCGGCACAGAGGCAAGCTTCCGTGGAGTCTACTGGCAAGAGTAGAACATCCAGTGAGGAGTCAAGTGGGAAACCTGACTCTGACAGTGGGGCAGGTTCCTCTAAGAAGCGAGCCCGCCGGGGTAAGAGGGGGAGGAGTCATCATCATAGCAAGGGGCAGCATGAGGACTCTCCTGACTTGGAAGTTCCTCTTACTATCGATGAGGATGTGCTAGTGGATGCTGACGAGCCTCCAGAGAAGAGAAGTCGAGAAGAAGAGACCGTCGGTGAAGGTATAATTCTTCCTTTTTCTCTTTCCATTTCTTTTCATGGGATTTTTTTTCCATGTTCTGATTTGCTTCTCGTTTTCTGCTTTTCTTCTTTTTTTTTTTAGCAGAGGAAGACTTGGTGATGCCTGAGGTCCCAACCGATGAGGTGGTGATGGATCCTGTTGAGGCACCTGAAGAAGAACCGAGGGACTCTGGAGTAAATCCAGAATCTCCAATTGGTACGACTTCTTTTGCTCTTTTGTTTGAGTTTGTGACTTGGTTTGCTAACATTTTTTTTTTGTCAGCTGACTTGCCACAGGGTTCTGATGACTTTGAACCATCGATGGACGCAAATGTTGATGATGCTTCGATGAGTTCATGGAGGAAGAGAGTATTCCGCCAGTCGTCGAAGAAGGTATTTTATAGTAATAACCCTGATAATGATTTTCAAACAGGAATATATTCATACCTTTTTGTGTTTCTTTTGGCAGGTTTTGAAGTGACAGAGGAGGGTCCGTCGCTTCCAGAGCAAGGATGCCAGAGGTTAATCCAGAGGTAGAGACTCCTGGGACCAGTTCTGACAATGTTGAGGAGATTCCTCGCGCTGAGATTCCTTCCCGAGCAGGAGCAGCTTCAACTGGAAAGAGTTCTTTTGTTACTCTTTCAACAGATGATGACATGAGCAGCCGACCAACGGAGTTGGGCGAATCTTCAGCTGGGCCATCTCTTCTTTTTGCGAAGAAGGTGGTGGTGCGAGTTCTGAGCTCTTGGATTGAGACTCTCTTTTCTGGGCACTTGGAAGCCGGATTTAGCATGATCCAGCATGTGCGTGAGATTCTCGGTGATGCTGAAGAGGCTGGTCTGGATGTCACATATGCCAGGGCGATCGTTAATAGGATCATTGAGCTGGGTGACAAGTGGTTTGAGACCATGGGTTTTCCTGACGATCAGTTCTTCAAGGAGATGTTCTTGGACCCTGCGGATAAGGCTCAATCTGACCTGGATGAGGCTACAGAAAGCAAGAAGCAGGCAGTCCGAGAGAGGAACTTAGAAGAGATAACCATCATTAGGCTGACACATGACCTTAACATCCTTGATAGGGAGGTCGATGAGGCCAGGAAACGTCTTGAGCATCTGCAGGCACAAGTCGCTGCCAAGTGGACTGAAATAACAGAGGCTCGTGAAAGGGAGACTGCTCTGATTCATCGAGTTGCGGATGCCAATCGAGTTCTCAAAAGGAAGTCTGATGAGGACAAACAATGGAAAACCGCTCGAGGGAAGCTTCCCAGTGCAGAAGAAGGGTTACAGCCCACCCCAGCATCTCATGGCAGGTTCTTGAAGAAGCGTGCCTTGGAACCCTTGACGGATGAAGCCAAAAGCTTGCTTAAGGAGCTGAACTCTTGGCTGGAGACCATTTTTGATTGAGCTCCTGTATACAGAAACCATCCTTCTTTCTTTTTTTTGGTACCACTTGTATTTTTTTGGTACTTTTTTTTTTGTAGTGCTTGTGAGCACTTTTCTTCTTTTTTTTTTGGTACCACATGTATTTTTTGGTACTCTTTTTTTTTTGTTATCCCTACGCTCACTTGAAAGTAATTGCTAAATGGGATTTGATCAAAAGGTTGTCATTTTGTGAAAATCTTTTGTCAAGTAATTGTTTTGGCATGAAAGCCAGGTTTTTGTTTGTGGCATGGAAGCCAATTTTGGCATGAGAGCCAGCTTTTCTTGTGGCATTGATAGCCGAGTTTTTTTTGTGGCATCTATAGCCAGTTTTGGTGGCATTGATAGCCGGTTTGTTTTGTTGGCATCTATAGCCGGTTTTTGGTGGCATTGATAGCCTATTTTGTTTTGGTGGCATTGATAGCCGTTTTTTTTTTTTGAAATCCAAGTTTTTTTTTTGTTTGTGGCATTGATAGCCGGTTTGTGGCATTTATAGCCTGTTTTGATGGCATTTATAGCCGGTTTGGTTTTCAAAAAATGCAAGTATCGACTAAAAGTCGCCTCCCTGCTGAATGTTCTTGCAAGTATCGATGGAATGTCGCATCCTTGCTCATTCGGTTGCGAGTATCGATGGAATGTCGCATCCTCGCGGATTTGGGTGCAAGTATCGATGGGATGTCGCATCCTTGCTTTTCAAAAATTTTGGTTTTGCGGGTACTGACTTGATGTCGTTTCCCCACGATTTTTGAAATTTTTGATTTTCTCGAACCTTTGGGTTATGGATATCAACTGAAATGTTGCGTCTCCACAGTTTTTTAGGTTTTTTTTCGAACCTTTGAAATTTGTGTTGTGGATATCAACTGAAATGTTGCGTCTCCACAGTTTTTTTTAGGTTTTTTTCGAACCTTTGAAATTTGGGTTGTGGATATCAACTGAAATGTTGCGTCTCCACAGTTTTGGATTTTACAAGTACCGACGAAATGTCGCTTCCCTGAGATTTTGGAAGTGTCGAACGTGGTTCGCTTGCTTCCGATTTGTGCGAGTATTGACTAAGCGTCGCTTCCTCGCGGTTTTTTGAAAATACATTTTTTTTTAAAAGACACGAGGGTCATAAATTTTGACCTAAAACCATTTTGGCGGTAAAAGGCAGGGTGGACTAGGGTGGAAATCCCTAAATCCGGATTTTGTTTCAAACCATGAATTTTGGGTTCAAAGGTTGAAAATTTTGGTCAAGTTAGGGAAAGGTTCCTAAACTTGGATATATTTTTTTTTTGAACAATGAAACGATGAAAGTAAGCATTGTTTTAGATTTCTAGAAATTTCAACATTTGATATGAAAATTCTAAAAAAAAGGGTGGGTTTAGCGAGCGTGTACCTGGAAACCGGCTTTGGCCGTGCAGGCATTGCTCTTACCCAGTTGGGTAAGTCTTCAAGGGTAGTACCGCTTTAAGAACTTGCCGTTGATAGGCAGCATACATCTGTCACCTTCCATGTTTAGGAGTGCGTATGCACCATTAGAGAAAACCTTGTCGATGACGTAGGGTCCCTCCCATTTTGGCTCAAATTTGCCTTTAGACTTGTGAGCGAAGACCATTGGTCTTTTTACCGCAAGAACCAAGTCACTCTTTTTGTAGGCGCGTTGCCTGACCTTTTTATCGAAAGATCCTGCCATACGTGCTTGGTAAAGTTCAATGCTTTGTTGAGCTTCGAGCCGTTTCTCATCGAGATTGTCCAGCTCATGGAGTCGCAATTTGACATTGCTTTCTTGAGTCATGTCATTTTGCAAGGATACCCTTAAGGAAGGAATTTGTACTTCCAAGGGCACGACAGCTTCGCATCCATAGACCAAGGAGAATGGTGTGCTATGGGTTGGTCCTCGAACGGTGGTTCGATAGGCCCACAAAGCTTCGGACATTTTGTCGCTCCAGTCTCTTTTGTGACTAGAGACCATTTTTTTGAGGATTTTGCAGAGTGTCTTGTTGAAAGCTTCTGCTAACCCGTTTGCTGCCGGATTGTATGGAGTCGAAGGACAGCTTTGGATTTTGTATTTGTCGCAGAACCTGTAGAATCGATGATCCCGGAACTGTGGTCCGTTATCATGGACGAATCTTTTGGGTATGCCGAAACGACAAATGATGTTGGTGCGTAGGAACTGAAGGACTGATGAGGTCTTCATTTCGTTAAACGCAAATGCTTCTGACCACTTGGAGAAATAATCCGTAGCGGCGAAGATGAAGCGATGACCTTTGCTTGAAGGGGGAGAAATAGGACCTATGATGTCCATACCCCAGGCTTCGAAAGGCCATGAGATCGCTGTAGGATGCAGCCATTCTGGAGGCATGTGAATGTAATCTCCATGAACTTGGCATTGTTGGCAGCGCTTAGCAAATTGCATTGCGTCAGCTACCATGGTAGGCCAGTAATATCCTAACCTTTTTATCTGATCATAGAGCTTAGGTCCAGCCTGATGAGCTCCACAAAGACCAGCATGAACTTCTTTGAGTGTTTCTTCAGCCTCTTGTTGTGACAAGCAGCGTAGAAGTACTCCGTTGAAGGATTTCCTGTAAAGGATTTTTGAAGGAATATCCAAATGGAAGCTTGGGGTTCGCCTTTGGATGCTTACCCGTTCTTTTGGATCTTCAGGTAGGATTCCGAACATAATGTAATCAATGAACGGATCCCTCCAGTCGCCGATTGAAGTTTGAAGGATTGAAATCCGACTTCCGACCACTTGGTGGCATTCAGCAACTGCTTGGTGTGTGTTAAGAGGAGGAAGGATTCTTCTTTCGCACACTGTGATTTGCATGTTTTCCCCTTCCTGGATTGCCATGGATGCGGCAAGTCCGGCTAGGGCATCTGCACGTATGTTTTCACCTCTACGAATGTGGGTGATGTGACAGATGTCAAACTTTTGCAGAAGTGATTGTGCCTTGTTGTAGTAGGGCAACAAATCTGGCTTCCTGACTTCAAATTTCTGATTCATCTGGTTGACGATCAGTTGAGAGTCTCCAAAGACTTCCAGCATGGTGATACCGGATTCGATGGCGAGTTCTAATCCTAAGATCAGAGCTTGATATTCAGCTGCATTGTTTGTGCATGGTTCCAGTAGCGAGAAAGCGTGTGGAATCATGTATTTGTCGGGGCTAACAAAGAGGATGCCAACTCCTGAGATCAGCTGTCTTTTTTCATTTGTCCTGGTTGCACCGTCAAAGTACATGTCCCAGGAGGCACTTTGTGAGAAAGTCTCCACATTGTAGACTGGTTCGTCTGGGAGATCATCTCTGAGTGGAGAATCTTTAGGCAATGGATGCTCTGCGAGGAAGTCCGCTAGAGCTTGCCCTTTGATTGCTTTTTGTGGTACATACCTAATATCAAATTGTGACAGAAGGATGGACCATTTTGCCAGTCGAGCATTGAGAGAACCTGCCTTTGTGACAAGGACCTTCAAGAGGTTGACCCTCGAGACCAGGTAGACTGTGTTGGAAAGCAAGTAGTGACGCAGCTTTTGTACGGCGAACATCACTGCAAGACATTCTTTTTCGACTGGAGAGTAGCGATGCTCTGCACCTACTAGCATGCGGCTGAGGTAATATAGAGCAGCTTCTTTTCTCTGATCATTTTCTTGCGCAAGCAGAGCTCCCAAAGAGTGATCAAGGGCTCTTGTGTACAAGATGAATGGTTTTCCAGTGGTAGGAGCAGCTAACACTGGAGGTTTTGTCAGGTATGACTTGATGTCTTGGAAAGCAGCTTCACAGTCAGCATCCCAGACAAAGTTTACACCTTTTTTCATCAACCGGGAGAATGGACGGCATTTCCCCGAAAGATTGGAGATGAACCGTCTGATGTAGGCCAATCTCCCTTGAAGCCCTTTGAGTTCTCTCAAGGTTCTTGGAGAGGGCATTTCTAGAATGGCTTTGACTTTTATGGGGTCAAGCTCTATTCCAGCTTTCCGAACTAAGAATCCGAGGAACTTACCCGACGAGACGCCGAAGAAGCACTTCAATGGATTCATTCGCAAGTTTGTGTTTGCGAAGCCGGAGGAAGACTTCTCGGAGGTTTTCGAGATGATCTTCTTTTCTTCTGCTTTTGACGGCGAGGTCATCAACGTAACATTCAACCGTCTTGTGCTGCATATCTTGGAATATTTTCATCATAGCCCTCTGATATGTGGCACCAGCATTCTTCAGACCAAATGGCATGACAGTGTAACAATACACGCCAAATGGGGTTCGAAAGGATGTATGTTTTTCATCCTCAGGATGCATCTTTATCTGATTGTAGCCAGAGAAACCATCCATGAATGTCATTCGCTCGAATCCACAGGTATTATCAATCATTACCTCTGGTATGGGGAGCGGAAATTCATCTTTTGGGCATGCGCCATTCAGGTCTCTATAATCAATACAGACCCTGATCTGCCCATTTTTCTTTGTCACGGGGACAATGTTGGCCAACCATTCAGGATGTTGTTCCTCACGGATGAAGCCGACGCTTTTGAGTTTTTGAACTTCTTGTTCAATTTTATCCATCACATCTGGACGGAATCTTCTTTGGCCTTGCTTGACAGGCTTGATGTCTTCTTGAAGATTGAGTTTGTGAACTGCTATTTTGGGGTCTAAGCCTGGCATTTCAGCGTAAGACCATGCAAAGCAATCAACGAACTCACGAAGAAAGGCGATATACTCGGGTAACTCATCATCCTTTATATTCTTGCTTATGAATACAGGACGTGGGTTATCTGGTGTTCCCAAGTCTATCTTTTGAACAGGATCTTCTGTTGGAAGGTTCGAAGGTGGTTCCTCCACAATATTTTCGGAGGCTTCCAGCTCAACGAAACCTTCTGGGGTTTCAAGAGCATTTCCAGACCAAGGTTTTGTTCCTTTCCACGGGTCTTCTTGATCGGTAATTTTCCCAAGGCTTGCTATGAGATGATCCCAATTGCCTGTTGAAACCGAGTCGAAGTAGGCTACTTCTTTTGGAGATGAGGGTTCTTCTGGGTCAGAAGTCCACACGTCTGTGCCATCGGACAACTCCTCTTCATTTTCGGAGAAATCGTGCCAATTGGATGAGCTTCCTGGATCTTTGTCAGGTGACTCATCAAAGAGATATCCAGGGAGATCGATGTCTTCATGGACTTGAGATGTTGAGGCTTGGTCAGTATATTGACTTTTAAGCCTTTGTGTCAACTGTCTCAAGGGAGTGTCAGGATCATACCCTAACCCGTGTGAAGACTTTTCTACATAGCCGTAGAGTCTCCAATCTTCCAGCTGGCTTTTGGTCAAGACGGGCCCCAATGGTGTGAGAATACCGCGTCCTTCTCCCAAACCGACTGGGTTTTGAGCGTCATAGCCCATTTTCTTCATAATAGCTTGTGCCACAGAACTGTATAAGGATAGTTGAGGCGTACCTTTATTTTGGAAAGGTTCAAGCATGGAGTTTGATGAAGAAGCATCCGATCAATGGAAGAAGATCGGCTTTTCCTTTGTTGAAGTTGCTGGAACAACGAAGGAAGCTGACGTAGGATCTTCTATGTCAGAAGTTGTCTCCATTGGAGTAAGAGCAGGCTGAACTTGCTGAGTGTCAGCTTGGCTTGACGATGTGTCGTCTTCTGGCTCTGAATCCGAGTCCGTGTCTTGCATGATAGACACGAAAGAGACAACAAATTTGCCCCCAGGCTTTTGTTTTGCCTTCTTCACTTTAGTTGTGATGACCAAAGGCTTTGAAGATTTGAGGGAGATGATGAATGGAGTTTGCATGCTCTCTTCAGATTTACCGGATGGTTTGTTTTCTTCCGGTGATTGTTGAGGAGCTTTGCCTTTATCTTTCTGGAGATTTTCGGCAAAGGATGCTGTGTGTTTTTCCTCTTCTTCTTTTTCACCTTCATACATCTGTGAGTCTGCGAAGTCGACTTCTTTACCTTTGAAGGGTTTTCTGTCCGTAAAGACTCGATGTATCATGCCGTCGTCGCCAACAAACTTGATGCATTGATGTAGAGTTGAAGGGACAACACCATTCTCATGGATCCAAGGGCGTCCGAGAAGGATGTTGTAGCATGAAGGGGTCTTTATTGCATACACTGTGACCTCAGAGATAAGATCACCGATCTGCAACTTGAACCTGATTTTGCCTATAGGCCTTTGAGTACTCCCATCGTATCCAAAGATAGATACAGATGTGTGGCTCAGTTTGCTGGGTGGGATGCCCAACTCTTCAAGAGCCGATGTGGAGATGAGGTTGAGTGCAGAACCTGGGTCGATCTGAACTCTATGCATAGGCATTTCCTTGATATACCCTGTGAAGTACAGGGGTCGGTTATGCCTGGTTTCGCCAAGTAGGAGGTCATCCTTTGTGAAGGCGATGGTTGCACTGGCTGCTTTTTTAACCGAGAGGCATTCAATGCATGATCCCTCAGTTTTCTTCTTTCTCCCTTTGAGGAGGCTTCTATGTTTTTGACCCGGTAATCCATTTCAATTTGGAGGACTTGCGGGGCATGTTTGTCGACATCCTCATTCAGCTTTTGTAATTCCGAAATGAGATTATCACGAGTGTGCGGAGACATTCGCAAAAAATCTAGGATGTGTAGACGTGCAGGTATGTGCTTGAAATGTTCAATCAAGTCATACTTGAAAGCCTCCTTAGGGCCTGCATGTTCATCATTGTTGCCACTAGGGGCGCTTACAACATCTTTTCCCGAAGGATTTACATATGTAAAGGAAGATTGGTTGTAATTTTTGTGGTAGTCCCGGCCAGAGCGGGTGCCTCTGTTAGTTTTATGGACTCAATCCAGTAGATGATATAATAAATTGATTAATTTCTTTATTTATCAGTATATTCATGCTTTCCTTTCATGAGATGAATGGTAATTTATTATATACTTGCACATAACCAATACGAATGACATTATGGTTCATAAGATGAACCGGGGTCCACAAGTATATTAGATGTAACACATGTGTATGGATGAGATCCACATACGGGAGACATGTGTGGCAAATCTTATACTTAAATATTATCACAACCAGTGATGAGACTGGACATCTCATACTGACAAGGTTGCAGTACTTTGATCACTATGAGATAGTGTGATTTGTCTCGATCATCAGAATGGAAGATTCTGGATCATAGTGCTGGTACATTTAATGTATTGAATGAGAAGCACCTTATAAACACTGTCTTTATTTTAAGGTCTGCTCTCATAATTCCCTAGCAATAGGCTCTCAATCCTGAGACATTAATGAACTCAAGTTTCTATCTATTCATTTGCTTTGAGTCACCAATGAGTGAGGCCAACTGTAGGTCAACACCTCAGTGATTTGGGCACGTGGTAGTAGAGCTGTGGGAACATTCAATGGTCAAGATGGAATCTATCTCTAATATCCCCTTGTGCCAATTAATGGATTTATCATTGGTAAGTGCGCACCCATTCCGATTAAGAGTTAATTGGAAAGGTACCTATTGATTATTATAATTAATTGGGGCTCAAGGATAATAAGATATGGATCTATTTTGGATGACAGGTCCAATTGATCCATGGATATTGATAGAGGGGTTTACTTGTGGTAATGTGGAAGTTTAGGGTCTTCTATGTAATATTCCTAAAACTGGAGTTCAATTGCATTTATATAGTGGAGTTATTTGCAATTAACTGTGGGCCCGGATTACACATGAGATGTGGGGTCGCGAGTCCCAGTTGGAGCCAGCTTTCTAAGGAATCCCTAGTGGTCCCCACGCTAGCCCAATTATTAGAAAGTATCTAATTCTAGTTGAACTCTAAAAGGAAAGTTACTATTTCTATTTGAAGTGAGACTTCTAATAGTGGTAATAGTAGACTTACTAATTTTAGTAGAAGTGAGACTTCTATTTTAATTAGAAAGGAATTGGAAAGTTACTAATCATATTTGAAGTGAGACTTCTAATTATGATATGGTAAGTTACTAATTAATTAATGGAAGTAAGACTTCTATTTTAATAAAGAAGAGATAGTTACTAATTTTGGAAGTAAGACTTCTAATGGAAATTAGTAAGTTGGGCTTGCAAAAGCTATAAATAAGAGGAGAAGAGGGCCTTGGACGTCCCATGCATACAACCACCTAGGGATTCACGCCCAAGGCCCTTTTGTGCAATAGTTGCACATGCTCTTCCTCCTCCTCCTCTTCTAGTTCTCTTTCTAGTTCCTCCCTAGAGTTCCTAGTAGTTTTCTCTTGGAGATCCCACCATCTTCTTGAGAAAAGGAGAATCTAATACGGGTCATAGTGTGGAAGATCAAGAGGTCTTGGAGATCCCTATTTGATTAGTGAAAGCGTTTCATCATCAAAGAAAGACGCAACTCCTCCATTAGAGCACAACCGAGCTCCAAAGGTATAATCTACTTCCTTGCATGTTGTAGATTTATTAGTTGCTGGTTCTATCTTCTAGATAGATTGTATTTACTGATCATGATGACTGAGATTGAGGACATGGATCTTGGATTGGGTTTTATAGCCTTGTGGATAGTTGATCCCTGCGTCAAGTGGGTCAAAAGTTTTTGAAACCTATCCTAGAGGCCCACCCTATTTCCAACAGCCTCTACCAACTTCGAGAGCTTCTTGAGAAGGGTCTTCGTTTGGAAGATTGTCTTCAGGATCAAGAGGCTGTCGTTTTTCATTTGCTGAGGATGTATCAGCAGCAGAGTTACCATCCTCAGTGATTGTGTTGCATGGAGCATTTTCCGGGAACAAGTCCTGAACAGCATCCAGCAATCTTTCTTCTTCGTTGACTAATTCATCGTCCCAAGCATCAATGGCTGGGAATTCTTCAGTCAGGAAGGGTGTGAACTTTGAAGTCACAGTCTCAGGAGAAGAAACCTGAGAGGGTGTCATCTCAGTGAAAGTCACGTGAGACGAGGTGGCTCCAGAAGATATATTGCTAGGCGTCGCCGGAGTGTAAGTGCTCTCATCAGACGATGCTTCGGAAGAGCTATAATCCCGAATTATCACATTACAGGAAGCTCTGACGGGAGACGTTGCCTGATCGGAGTCAGACTCATCCTCGGATGTGAGAGGATCGTCTATCCAGCAATTTTCTCCATTTTCAGGAGTTAAGGGAGGATGTACCTGGTGGTCTTCAGGGACTTCAGGCTCTGGATTGCGAGGAGGCTCATTGACGCGTTTTTGCCCTTGTTCTAGAGCGAGTCGCTGCAAGATCCTTGCATATTCTTCAAGATCAGGCATGGGAGCCGGATCTTCTTCTTCATCATCTCTTTGTGGCTCAACATTGTTGATTTCCACTGGAGTAATGAGAGGTGCTGGTTCAGCAGCATTTTCTTGTACAGCTTCTTGGTCTTCTTCATCATCAGACCAGGATCCTTGTGGCTGTAGGGGGTTATACCAGATTACTGGCATAAGATGAGACTCAGGAACCCATTCTTCATCGGAGAGATATTCTCCTGTTTCAAGGGACTCCTCCCACTCATCTGTGTAGTTGGATTCGAATCCATCATCGGTGTCGCTGGACTCGTATCCATCAATGGAGAATCCAACTACCGAATTGCAAGAGTATGATGCCTCCTGCATGGCTTCTTTAAATTGAGGTGGCATGAAATCACTGAGAGTGAATTTCCTTACCCCCTTTGAAGTCTCTGGAAGGGATGTTTTTGTTACCTCCAGTGAAGCGGTAGAGGAAGCCTCTGCCTTTTCTTTGACCTCTAGTTTTGGCTGGGTCTTCTCTTGCCGTTTGAGCTTAAGGAGATGTTTCCTAGCCTGCCTTCGCTATTGAGCTGTAGGCTTTGTTTTTACGACCTCCCAATTTTCATCTTCCAGGAGATCGGGATGTACCCATATCGGTTGTCCGTCTGGTGTCGGGTAAGGAACCAGTTGCTCGGACGCTTGGATTGAGTTTATCACCTTGAAGGAAGTAGTGATCTTCTTTTTCGGTGATTTTGATGTTTATCCACATGTCACCATGTTGACGGAGGCAGATCCATAGTTTTTGTCAAAGGTGATGACTCCGTTTTTCCACATCTCATTTATTTTCTCTCTCACAACGAAGCATTGATTGAGAGGATGCGAGATCATCTGGTGGTATGGACAGTACCGAGGATCGTTGGTTTTGCCAACATCACCCGGTCTTTTTGGTTCAGGCAAGCTGAGCTTGCCGTTTGCCACAAGAGCCCCGAAGATTTCATCAACATCTTCATCAAACGGGTATTTCTTCTCTACTCGTTCTTTGAAGGCATCAGAGAGTTCAGGTCTCTTACCAACAGCTTTGTTTTCAGCTTTCTTTGGTGGCTGAGGAGCTGACTTGGTCTGCACATTGAGGACCTCTTTCTTCTTTGGTTTTGAGGTCGTAATGGCGGTTGGCTCTTTTCTTGATGATTTCTGACTGTTGAGGTCCTTAATCACCGTTTCAGCTTCCATGGAAGCTTCTAGGAGTTCTCCCAGGTTTTTTGATTTGTTGCCGATGATCATGGAGCGGATTCTGGCTCTCATGTTGTTTCGGCAGATGTCGACTAGCGACGCTTGTGGCAATACATCAGAGCATTTGTATGCCATTGCTTTCCACTTGTGAATGAAGTCATATGTTGATTCATTCTCCCCCTGTTTTAGGCTGCACAGCTGAGACATAGTAGCGGGATGATCTTCACCTTTGAAGTGAGTCAGGAAGCGTGTCTCTAGCATGGCCCAGTTTTGGATTGAGTCCTCCGGCAGAGTGGAGTACCAATCGAAGGTCGTACCTTTTAGGGTACTTGCAAAGAGGCGGATCTTGAGTGCATCTTGATCCGCGATAGCTCCCGTCAGGATCTTGAAGTGGATGACGTGCTGTCTGGCTGATCCTTTCCCCGTATATGTTTGGAGAGTAGGATGCTTGAATTTGGTGGGGAACGGGACCGAGTCCATCCATAAGGGATATGGTGGCTTGATCCCATGCTCCTTGAGTATATCCTCTTCTTTTGCTTTGGCGAGGATACCGTCTACGTCCTTTTTGGTAAGGGCGCGTGACTCATTTTCTTCTCTATTTACCTCGTCGTCTTGATGATTCGGAGGAGGTTCATTGTTCGCCTGATTTTGGAAGGCGAGGAGAAGGTTTTCCATCAGAGTTTCAATCCTCTGCTGGCCCTGTTCCAACTGCTGGATGCGGGTGATCGCATCTTCTGGAGGTGGATTGCGGGGTGGTGGCTCAGAATTTGTAGCCAAGACATTCATCCTTCGTGATTCGAACGAAGAAACTGTCCTGGTGACTGAGCTGGGGCTCATTCTTTTTGAAGAAGAGCTTGAGGAAGGATCACTCTGCTGTCCTTTGCTTGAAGGAGCAGGGGATTCTTCTGAATGTCTTCTTGTCCTTGAGACGCTGCGGGTCATCGGACGTCGGACATGGATTTTTGTTGCTGATTTTTGGCGCCTTCTGGTTTTTTCCAACCATATGGACGGCAGCAACTTGGTTGGGTCTTTCTTTTTCGACCCATTTAGGAGAGACTTGAAGTGTGGGAGGCTGGGTCCTTTGCTTCTCTAGTCTCTTTTGTCGGTACGACGCGCGGCGGCGTATACGACGAGCAATTTGAGCTTCGGTCAGCTCTGACTGGGCTTTGACGATGAAGGATGTGCTCCCTCGGGCGCAGCAGCCGAGCCTGTCTTCTTTGTAGCTGGGCAAGGACAGGATGCGAACCCTATCCTTCGCCAGTTGCAGCGAAGCTTTGAATTTTTGAAGTTCGGCCCCTGTAGAGATGAAGGGTCGAACTGCAGGTTTGTAGGCCTTAGCAGGTGCTTGTGGAGGCCTTGTGATGCATGACTTGATTTTGGGCTTGTAGGAACAAGCCGGCTCATGCTGGGATGACTTGGAAGTCAAGTCGGAGATGGGTCTCTCCTCTTTCATGTAGGCAAGAGGATAGAACTGGTTCTCCTTGAGTGGGGCCAGAAATGCTGGCTTAGTGGATGTCTGGGACCTTCTATGTTTTGGTGAAGGTCTTGGGGACCAAATCTTGGGGTAGACCTGGTTGTTTGCAGGTTGAGGCTTCGTGGGGCTGCCACGGGCTTCAGGCCATCTGGTGCTCGCCTTTGGTGTCACGGTAGTGACACGTTGAGAGGCGAGTTTCTGCTTCTTGGAGGGAGCAGTTTGTTCCTCAGGAAGTGGGAATGGTCCCAGCGTCCCAAAGACGATAGTCCGGGGAGTCGAGGTCGACCCGGAGTTTAGAGAGTTGCCGAGGGAGTTGACACTTCGGCAGCTGATGGGGCGCTTGTAGGTGCGCGTGGTTTGCTTCTGTTGAAGCATGAGTTGGTGCTTGTTTTCATCGAAAGTAATGGTTAGTGAAGCTGCCATTGTTAGTTTTCGAAAATTTCTGAAACAAGACCACATCCATTAGTAATCACAAGAATATAATGATCATAAATGGGAAGTTCTATGGTTTCGTCTTTTCAAATTGCTCGAGGTAGATGACCCAAGCAATATGAGGAAGGCAAAATGCCATAGAAGGTACAATTGTTCTGATCGCAGGTATGGTAAGCCCGGAATGGGCATCCCAGTGACTGCTAGAAGCAATTGTGAACTTAAACTCGACTTATCGAGAAGCAGAGCTTGCTCGAGGTAAGAAGAATATAAAGTTGGAGTTACAGATGTGCCGGTCGCAATACAGTAGACCCTGAAAGGGCGTACTAGTACCGCTAGACACAAATGTTTTGAGACCGCATCCATGAGATGAGATTCTCTGTTTTGAAAGGTCAAGATTGGATTCATCAAAGAGAGCAGATGGTATTCCGATCTGAACACGGGCTCAGCGATTTCCACGAGCGCCAGTGCTCAGAAAGAAATGAACCATAATTTCTCGGATCTTAATCTAAAGATGACGAGTTTTTTTTTTTTTTTTTTTTTTTTTAAAAGTCAATATCGGGTTCATCAAAGAGAGCAAAGGGCATTCCAATCTTAACACGGTCTCAGCGATTTCCGTGAGCGCCAGTGCTCAGAAAGGAGAAGACCAAGATTTCTCCAATCTAAACCCAAAATGACGGAAGTTTTTTTTTTTTGAAAATTTTAAAGATTTTTTTTTAAATCTTTTTTTTATTTTATTTTATTTTTTTATTATTTTTTTTATTTTTTATTTTTATTTTTAAGATTTTTTTTTTGAAAAAAAAATTTGTTTTTTATTTTTTATTTTAAATTTTTTTTTTTTTAATTTGTTTAAAAGACGAGAGAGTACACATAAACCTCCTAACCCGGTCTTATGAAATCTTGATTGATAGAATTGCCCCCAGGTAAGGGTAGGATTACTTAATGAACCCGTTTGGAGGACCCTTGCCTAGAACAGTCAAGCTGTCTCCACACTCTGGACAAGGCTTTTCTTTGAATCAACCATGATCAAAGAACACAGTTGGTTTAACCTTAGTGGTCTATGTCTTTTTTTTATATATTTTTTTTATTTTTATTTTTTTATATGAACTCATCGAAGAGAAACAATGGCCCAACCCTCGATCCGAACACGGTCTCAGCGATTTCCGTGAGCGCCAGTGCCCAGAAGGGAGAGGATCAAAGTTTCTCAATTTTGAATCCAAATTGAGAAATCTAAATTTTTTTTATATTTTTATATATATATATTTTATTTTTATTTTTTTTAGATCTTTAATGAACTCATCGAAGAGAAACAATGGCCCAACCCCCGATCCGAACACGGTCTCAGCGATTTCCGTGAGCGCCAGTGCCCAGAAGGGAGAGGATCAAAGTTTCTCAATTTTGAATCCAAAATGAAAAATCTGATTTTTTTTGTTTTTTTTTTGTTGTTTTTAAAAATTTTTTTTTTTGAAAAGAGAAATAGTGGAAATAAATTCAAAGAATTAGAAATTTCCAAACAAAAAATCTCATCTCATTTTTTTTAGATGCGGAATTCAACATAGGCCACCAATTATAAAGTAGCCAAGGAATCGAGAAAAGAAATATAAGCATAGAGCAAAATATATGATATGCAAATATTTCATTTCTAGCATCGTGTTCTCAAATAAATGGGTCCCACCGGGTGGAGCCAGCTTGATGGACCGCGCTCCTGCTCGAGTTCCTACGAGGTCGGCGGACGTGGGAGTCCGTCGGGTCCGACCCTTTCGTAACCGGGGGGCAGGGGCGTGCATCAACATTTCTTTTTTTGTGTGGGTGTGCCAGATTTTCTATTTTTTACTTGGAATTGCAAGTGGTGATCCGGAGATCAACCTTCGCAAGTAAAAAGGAAATCAACTTCTTTCAAGTTTTACATTGCACATATATTTAAGAAAAGAGACATTTTTCTTGGTTTGCCGTGAAAGGCGATTTTTTTTGGCATTTATAGCCGATTTTGGCGTTTATAGCCGATTTTTGGCGTTTATAGCCGATTTACAATCCTTATCAATAATGAAAGACAAGAATTGTGATTTTTGTCTCTTTTGAAAAAATACAAACTACAATGAAAAGCAAGAAAAGGAGGATCTAACTTCTCAGGAGATTGTGGGGGACCCGTTTAGATTGACGGTCGCAAGCCATATGTGGGCTTCGCCATCATCCATGCAGATGAGAACAGAGGATGCTATTGATTCGCTTGGCTTGGCTATAACCTCGGGTTTTTAGAGGACAAAGACCAAAAGGAGGTCCTATGTCCAATAAAAAGCCGAGTAGACGGGCTGAAAAGCCACATCTAAGCCATTGGAGGCAGGAGGAGAAGGCAAGGACCTTGGGGGGGTACCCCCCAAGGGACTTTTTGTCACCTTGTTGCGGTGGCCGGTGTAGAACTTCCGCAGAGTTTTCTCTCTTTTTTCTTTCTCTGGATTTTTGTGCTTCTGTCTATCTGTGTGTTTGTGCTTTTTTTCTGATGTCTTTGTGTTTGTGCTTTTTTTCTGATGTTCTGTTCTTCTTGGAGAGCTCTCCTATTTATAGGCTTTTAGGTAGCCATTTAGGAGGGTTTATGAGCCTTGATTGTCATAAAGCTGCATAATGGGAGGAGTTACAAAATTGAATTGTTTATTTTGTAACTCCTTTTTCTTGGCTTCTGATTGGCCGGAGGAGATTGAGGGCATTTAATCGCCTTTAATCGCCATGATAGGAGGAGTTTCATGGGTTAAATGCCATGAATCTCTTGACTTGTAACTCCCGAATGCTTGCTTCTGATTGGGCCGTCCAAAGAAATGGATTAATGACTGTAATAAAGTTAGTCAATTAATCGCATTAAGTGGTCGCCGAGCAGCTGAAGAGTCGCGGGCCGTGCCACGTCTTTTGGGATTCTTCTGTTGTGAGACCCCGACCCCCAATCCCTCTGTTTAGCATTGTTTTAATCATGGTTTAGTTTTTAAACGAGATTTGAGTTGGTTTGATCTTGTTTTTGAGTTTGACTAGATTTTTCCTTAGTCTTTGAGATTTTGTAGACCGTTGACTTTGGTTTGACCCGGTCCATATGATTTGTATTTTTATGAGAAATTATTTTTGATTTCTAAGATTCTGGATTTGACATATTTCGACTCATTTGATGAAGTTTAACAACTTTCATGTTTTGACCATTTCGATTTGATACTCAGAAATCACGTTTTTCGAGGAAAATGGGCAAAAATGACATTTTCACTAAATCTGTCCATGAATTTCGAAAATTTCAGAAATTGGGGAAAATATACTTTTCGGAAACTAGATATTTCGCCGATCGTTTTTGTCTTCTTCGTCGTTTTCGTTCGGGGCCCGCAAATGCGAGTTTCAGCCTTGTGAAGATTGGGGCCCACAAGACCCACCTTATAAGAAGGGGAACCCCCTCTTCTTCTCCTTCATTTCGTTCCAGCAAGAGTGGGGAGGGTTTTTCCCTCTCTTCCCTCCACTCTTTCTCTCTCTTCTGAACCACCCATCTCATGGAGATTTTGTGGAGGATTGATCTCCTAGGGCTCTTCTCCTCCCTCTTTGCTTCCCAAAGACCCTATTTTCAAGGATTTTGAGCTAGGAGAGACCCCTCATCCAAGCTCCTCTTCTTCGTTTGGGCTTTTCAAGGTTTGCAATGGCTTTCCCAACTTTAGATCTTGGTTCTCCTCTTCATTTTGAGTGTTTTCATCTTTTATGCAATGGGTTTTCATGGAGATTGGAAAATGATTGGTTTTCTAGGGTTTCTTTTGAGCTATTTTGGGGGTTTTGTAATTTTGGAGCTTGAGGCCATAAGAGGACCTTCATGGAGTGTTTTTGCATCTTCTCTTGACCAAGGCAAGTGAATTTTCAATTAATATGATGTTTGTAGGTTTCTTGTTTGGTTTCATGGTTTTTCCTCATTATGTTCTAACCTTTATTAATTATGGATTTACTTTGAATGAATGAAGCAATGTTATATTGTTATTGTACAATGAGTTAGGAGTTTGGTTTTCACTTTGGTCATCTTGAAAAATTAGTCTTCTTTGTGTTAAGTATGGTGTCTAATGAAAGGGAGAAAGCTTTGTTTTAAAAAGTGTTGTGTTTGGGCCAATTAGAATGATTTATGGATGGTTTTGATGAGTTTGGAAGGTCAAGGAAGGGCCCAACCATTCTTTGAAATTAGCATTGAAGGAAATGAATCAAAAGAATCAAAAAGAAGGAAGAAAAATTGCAAGGAAATGGAGATCAGAACTGCCGAGCTGGACTGGGCAGGCCCAGTCCGCTCGAGCGACCCACTGGGCCGCTCGAGCGACCCAGACACTGTCTGGGCTCCGCTCGAGCGGACCTGGTTCGCTCGAGCGAGGCCCAGCTCAGTCAGGGGCTGGTTTGGGCCCGGGTTTGGACTGTTTTGTGGGCCGGATTGTTGGGGCTTCCTTGGACCTGTTTCAAGTCAGTTTTTGAGCCATTTCAGATCTGATATTGGGTCGTCTTTGGGCCTAATATTGGACTGATTTAAAACTGGTTTCGTGGGCTTGGTTAAGGTTCAGTTCTGGGTTGTTTTAAAAATCAGTTTTTGTGGGCCATTCAAGTTTGGTGTTGGGCTGTTTTTAAGACTGTTTTGTGGGCCTGTTCAAGGCCAGTTTTGGGCTGTTTCAAAATTTGTTTTGTGGGCCTGGTTCAGGTTAGTTTTGGGGTTGTGTTTTATAGTTTGTTGTGGGCCATCTTAGGTTCAGTTTTGGGCCGTTTTAAGGTTTGTATTGTGGGCCATCTTAAGATTAGTCTTGGGCTGTTTTGAAAACTTGTTTTGTGGGCCATTTAAGAGTAGTTTTTGGACTGTTATTAAGGACTGTTTTGGGCTCGGTTTAAGGCCAACTATGGGCCTGTTTTAATGAGATTTAGAATTGTTTGTGATGCTTGGAAATTTGTGAAATGGGAATGATGTGAGGATGAGTGTATGTGAAATTATCCGGGAACCTTTCGTGTCTCAATGCGCACTTTATCATTTAAACATTATGGATTTTCATCGGCATCAAACACATTCTTTATTAATCAATGTTTAAAGGTTAAATGTGCATTGGGATGGTTCCTTGGTAAAATCATTAAGTCATTCTCCACTATCCATTCCATTTCAAGTCAGAAAAATGTATTTGTATTTGTATTTGTATTCTTTGGTAAACTAATTTGAATATCATCGGTGATTTGCTATAAAATCATGTGTTTTCCCATGTTCGGAAGGGTTGATCGTATGATTTTATACAAATCACTTTGATGTGTATTCGAACGGTTTATCATGGATATTCGTATGTTTTCTCCGATTCGATTTGAAAAGAGATTGGAGTATGTTTGTCACATTCGGGATTTCTTCGATGAGACTATTGTTTTGATAAGACTAGTATTTGAAAATAAAAACCTCGAGGCAAGACGGGGCCAGAGCTATGTGGTGCGAGCCCATGAGCCAAAGAGGCTATGACTTCGAAAATAAAACCCCGAGGCAAGACAGGGCCAGAGCTATGTGGTGTGAGCCCCTGAGCCAAAGGGATTAGTATTATGTTAGATTTGTATCGGTTTGAGTTTGAAAACTAAAGGCACCACTAGGCTTAGGTCACCTTGTCGGGCTGATCACCCGGCTTGGGATCTTTACTCTGTCCGCCAGCTGCAGCTTGGATTCTGTCTGTACCGACCATGGCAACGGTTTTATCTGCCGGTCCCATTTGTATGGCTACGGTTCTGATTTTTGATCTGCCGGTCTCATTTGTATGGCTACGGTTCTGATCCCATTTTTAGTACCACGTTCAGTGGCTACGCTCTGTCTGCTCTTATCACTTCGGTAATAGGAGGATTTAGCTATTTGTGGTTGCCAGTGTTTTATCTGCACATTACTTTAGTTTATGGTTCTTGTTCGTTATACTTTTATGCTTTGATTTGTTTAATGTTTACGATATCGATCTTTATTGTATCGCCCCTACTATTCAGTTTTAAATGTATTTCCAATTATTAAATGTTGGCTTAGGTGGTTATCTTTTCGAGACATTTATGCTTTAGAGATCGTTCGTTTATTTGTCTTGATATTTCTGTTCGGACTTTCGATTGTTTTAGCATGTTTTATTGTCATTATTGTTTAGACTATTTATCCGGTTTTACGATGATTTCATCAGGTTTTATATATGTTCTTTTGTTTCATATTACTTGACTATTTGCTTGCCAGACCGTCGTGTCTGAGCCCTTTTGTTTGGTGCCAGTTTCTCCTTTTCGGTTTGTAGGTGTTTGATCAGAGGAGGCGGTGGGACCGCCGGTCTGACGTGAGAGGCTGCCCATTGATATCATCTAGATGTCAAGTTTGGCACCGGAGTTCGTACCAAATCTTGAGGGTAGTATTTCTGTTTAGTTGGATATATTTTTGTATGGCTTTACCAGCCTTTTCCTTTGGGTTTGTAATTAAGACATTTGTTAATTGTAACTTGAATATGTGGGAATTAATTAGTTTGTTACTACCAGCTCAGTGTGCTCTGATGTATGATTTATGCCAGTCTGTTTATGATGGCTTTATGGAATTGGTTGCGTGCGACACGGAACCCGATGGCCACGGATTCCGGGTCGTAACACCATGTTTAGCTTCCGCGAAAAATATACTCTGATTGTGATGAGATTTGATTATCCTCATTCACGCGGATCTTGGGAAACATATCAAAAAGTTTCAAATTTATCCCAAATTTTCGCACTCCGGGATCGGTCCACTGCAGGTCCCGGTTTCGGGGCGTGACATCTGTCGATGATCATCGATGGATCTTCATGTAGATCGACATCAGATGACTATGTAATTTTGATGGACCGCGCTCCCGATGCCCGGGTTCCTACCGAGGTCGGCGGACGTGGGAGTCCGTTTGGTTCCGACCCTTTCGTAACCGGGGGGCAAAAGGGCGTGCATCAACATTTCTTTTTTTGTGGGTGTGCCAGATTTTCTATTTTTACTTGGAATTGCAAGTGGTGATCCGGGGATCAACCTTCGCAAGTAAAAAGGAAATCAACTTCTTTCAAGTTTTCCATTGCACATATATTTAAGAAAAGAGACATTTTTCTTGGTTTGCCGTGAAAGGCGATTTTTTTGGCATTTATAGCCGATTTTGGCGTTTATAGCCGATTTTGGCGTTTATAGCCGATTTTGGCATTTATAGCCGATTTACAATCCTTATCAACAATGAAAGACAAGAATTGTGATTTTTGTCTCTTTTAAAAAAATACAAACTACAATGAAAAGCAAGAAAAGGAGGATCTAACTTCTCAGGAGATTGTGGGGGACTCGTTTAGATTGACGGTCGCAAGCCATATGTGGGCTTCGCCATCATCCATGCAGATGAGAACAGAGGATGTTATTGATTCGCTTGGCTTGGCTATAACCTCAGGTTTTTAGAAGACAAAGACCAAAGGAAGGTCCTATGTCCAATAAAAAACCGAGTAGACGGGCTGAAAAGCCATATCTAAGCCATTGGAGGCAGGAGGAAAAGGCAAGGACCTTGGGGGGGGGGTACCCCCCAAGGGACTTTTGTCACCTTGTTGCGGTGGCCGGTGTAGAACTTCCGCAGAGTTTTCTCTCTTTTTCTTTTCTCTGGATTTCTGACTGCTGTCTGATGTTTGTTGTGTGTTTTTCCGATCTTTTCTGATGTCCTTTCTTCTTGGAGAGCCCTCCTATTTATAGGCTTTTAGGTAGCCTTTTAGGTGGGTTTATGGGCTTTTAATGTCATTAAGCCACATAATGGGAGGAGTTACAAAATTGAATTGTTTATTTTGTAACTCCTTTTTCTTGGCTTCTGATTCGCCGGAGGAGATTGAGGGCATTTAATCGCCTTTAATCGCCATGATGGGAGGAGTTTCATGGGTTAAATGCCATGAATCTCTTGACTTGTAACTCCCGAATGCTTGCTTCTGATTGGGCCGTCCAAAGAAATGGATTAATGACTGTAATAAAGCTAGTCAATTAATCGCATTAAGTGGTCGCCGAGTAGCTGAAGAGTCGCGGGCCGTGCCACGTCTTTTGGAATTCTTCTGTCGATGATCGTCGATGGATCTTCATGTAGATCGACATCAGATGACCATGTAATTTCAGGTGTTTGTTGCCAACAGCGGGTCGGTGCCATCTGTCCTGTCGATTTCTCGATCGGTCGGGTGGAAATCACACTTTTTTTGGTTGACCGGGTGGCGATCAATACTGTCTTCGATACTCTTGATGTTTTACCCTTGTTTTGGACGGATATCAGAGGACTTGGTGTCTCAAAAGCATGAATTTTGGAAAGTACCAGAGGCTGGGCTCCTCGAATCGCGAAAAAACGGCGAGAACCGGGGTTTCCGGGGCTTTCCCGGCGACCCCGGGGTCCATGGTCGCCGGCGACCCTGGCCCAGGGTCGCAGGGGTCTGCGACCCTGGGGGGGTTTTCCCCCTTTCTGGTCCCGTTTTGCGTCCGTTTTTGCTCTTTTTTGATTCTTTTTTCTTCTGTACTTTTCTTTGACATTTTGATCATTTATTGGCCTGATTTCTTTGTAGGAAACCTGATGAGAATCTTTGCATTTTATTTTGCAAAGTTTCCAATTTCCTGAGAAAGCCGAAGACTTTGTCGCGCAGAGCTGCCGATTTCTGTCAAAAGCTGAAACTGGGTCAAACGATGTCGGAATGACCTGAAATTTGGTGTGAAGCCTGCTGAGCAATAAATAAGACCAACCATAGGCTTTTGTTTGAGTTTTGAAGCCGTTTGGGGTCCTATCACCTGTAGACTTGCTTTTTATCGCGATGAAGATGTCGCGGTTTGACGTGCGGTCAACCGATGTTCGATTGACTTGAAATTTGACAGGGAACCTATTGGAGTCATTTTAAGATGATCCATAGGTTCTGTCTCGGAAACCATGGTCCCGGAGAGCTTTACCGCCGAGAGGCTTGATTTGGCTGTCGGAGAAGCGAAGTTAGGCCAAATGATCTTGAAATGGCTTGAAACTTCTTGTGTACTCCTCTTTTGGCTGTCTGGATGAATCTTGCAGTTTTTGTTTGATTCTGACAAGATTTGATTTTTGGAAGCAGCATTGCTTATTTATGGCAGGTTGCGGCTTCATCTTCATGTAGCTCTTTGGATCCTGAAAAGGCAAAGTGACATTTTTTGGTGTCAACAAATGCCCCCTCGAGGTACAGCGGCGAGTTGCTTAACTTTTGTAGTCGATGTGCCTCGAAGAGATTTTTTTGAAGGAGAGCCTGTGACTTGACCAAGAGTCTTTGAGCAGTCTTTCTTTTTGGTATTTGTAGCCTTTTGAGCTTCCAGGGGAATTTTATGGTAGTGAAAGGGATCACGTACCATCTCGAGGCAAAGTTTTGAAGATGACATCTGGGATGTGGATTTTGGGTTTTGACCTTGTGACCTAACAGGCTATATATGGCAGGTTAGGGGGTCGGGTTTGGTTTTGATCGTGTGACCCAACAAGCTGTATGTGGAATGTTGGGGGATCAATTTTGGTTTTGATCTTGTGACCTAACAGGCTGTATGTGGCAAGTTAGGGGATCAGGTTTTGGTTTTTGGTTTTGGTCTTGTGACCTAACAGGCTGTATGTGGCAGGTTAGGGGACCAGGATTTGGTTTGATTTTTGTGAAATGTCAATTTCAAGATTTTGGCTCAATTTGGTAGATGAGGCTGGATGGTTTGATTTTTGGAAGCTCATGGGGCTTGGAATTTTCTTTTGTATGGTCCAATCAACTCAAAAGAGGCATGGAACCATTTTTGTATGCTCTTGGTAAGAGGGATTTCTCTTTGACTAAAAGCCCAAAATTTATTTCTCTTTTTTTTTTTTTTTTTTTTTTTGTGCCTAGGTGGTCAAACCTGGCTCATGTGGGCTAACCCATGGGACCTTAAGCTTTTGAAATGGCTTAGATCTCATATGGTGTCATTTTTGTAAAGAATATCCGAAATATCTCGTTTGGATAGAGAATATCTAAGAATATCTTTACTTGGAGAGAATCTCTCATGATCCCTTTATTTTGGGATAGAATATCTCAAGATATCTTTCTTTTGGGAAAGAATCCGTCATAGATTGATTTTAGGAGAAAATCTCTCAAGATCCCTTTATTTTGGGATAGGATATCTCAAGATATCTTTCTTTTGGGAAAGAATCCGTCATAGATTGATTTTTGGGAGAGAATCTCTCAAGATATCTTTCTTTTGGGAAAGAATCTTGCTAATCTCTTTCTTTTGGTAAGGTTACTAATTAGTAACACTTACCTCTTTCTTCTTTCCTTCTTTGGTTTGCTCTCCTCTATAAAAGCAAGGAGAAGGTTGGATCTCTTGCTCTTATTACTTTCTTTTGCAATAATCTCAAGAGGGCTTCAAGACCAAGAGCTTTTCTTCTTCAAGATCTTCAAGAGTTTTCTTCTTCTTCTCCATCAATGGCTTCAAGTAAGTTCTTCTTTTTCAAGAAAACTCCATTGTAGGAAAAAAAAAGTTCTTTCTTCTTTTTTTTTTGTTTCTTTCTTTTTCTTTTCTTTTTTTTTGTTCACGTGTTTGCCTTTTTTTTTTTTTCCACACGTTTTTTTTTTTCTTTCTTTTCTTTCTTTTTTTTTTCATGTTTTTTTTTTTATTGTGTGGGCCGTACGGACAGATCCGTACGGATCTGGCCGTACGGCCACGTGGCCTGTGGGCCACGGCCTGTGGGCCAGCCCCCTCCCTTTTTTTTTCTTTCTCTTTTTTTTTTGAGAGAGTTTCGTTTCTTTTTTGTTTTCTTTCTCCTCCCTTTTTTTTTAGAGAAAGTTTCTTTTCTTTCCTTTTTTTTTTGTTTTCTTTCCCCTTTTTTTTTTTTTGAGAAAGTTTCTTTTCTTTTCTTTTTTTTTTGTTTGCTCATCATGATAATGCATTTTTTTTCGCAAATCTAGATGTTCATGCATGCCTTTAATTTGTAAATTAAACTTGTAGCATGATGTGATTGCATACCTGAAAGTGTTTGCAAATTTGGGAACTTGGAGCTCGCAGTGATGTTGAGCCCTTCCTGATTTTGCGGAGACTTTTAGGTTTCGAAAGTTTGGAGTTTCGGAGCTCGCAGCGATGTTGAGCCCATCTTCAAGCTTTCTATTTCTTTCGGGATAGTTCCTTTTCTTCGGAATTGCCCCGTCATCATGTCAAAATTTCGGCAGATTTTTTTTAGCGAGATTCTGTCATTTTGATGTTTGATCTTTTTCTTTTCCATCCTTTTCAGGTGGTTCCTCCAGAGCGAACAAGGGTAAAGAGCCTGCTACAAGCGTACCTCGTCGGTCTTCTAGATCCTCTAATCCGGCCGTTCAGCAGGCTTTCGAGAAAGTCCAGTATGTTGAAAGAAACCTGGAAGAGTGCGACTCCCTCAACAGAGATGAGATGAGGCAGCGACTGATCACTCTCAAGGGAGAGGAATTCTATAAGATCATGGTAAGCAGTCGTCCATGGCTGATGGAAGATCAGAGCATTTTGCCCAAGCCTACCTTCTTCTTTGGTGATGCAGTCCCTGACGACATTACATACCAGAGGAGATCTTTTCAGTTTTCTTTCACAGCAAATGGTGAGAAGAAGACTGTTACTACCCGGTCGATGTTTGATCGCACCGTCTCGATTCTGAGCCTTGCCCCCACGTGCCCTAAGAGGGAAGATCCTCCAAGTTGGGTGAGAAGGACAAATGTAATCAAGACCGGGGTTTTTGTCGGCGGTTCTCCTGGATATACGGAGAGGTCGCCTGTTGACATGGACTTGTTGATGCCATCCAGCGGCTACCAGGGCTCTGATTATCCGTCGGTCGATTTGAGACCGGTGGGCCTTGGTATTTTCAGCGGTGACGGCAGCAATTGGATCAAGCCTTTTCGACTTCGAGGTCGTTTCAATGCTGACTCCGAGTGGAAGTCGTGGACTGATCGCGTCCTGCTGATTGGTGGCGCCGTTTTGAAGGAAGCCGGGATTTTTGATGCGGTCCGCGCTTTTGGGGAGACCGTGATCTTTTCTGACGAGGCCTTCATGGCTATGCTGGAGTCGTTCCTCCCTCAAACCAATACCTTCGTTGTGACGAATGGTGAGATTGGTTTTTCTTTGAAGGAGTTGAGCGCCATTACCGGATTGCCCATCCTCGGCAAACTCTATGAGGAGTTTATGCCGATTGACAGCGTCCTCGAGGGGCAGTCTGAGGAGTTCAGGCTTCTATACTTTCAGCTCGTCGCCTTCTATGATTTTTTGAAGGAGAAGGGGGGTTCGAAAGTTAGATCCAGCAGTTGGAAGAGTTTTTGCTCTTCATTCCCCAACTTCTTTGATAGTAGGGAGCCTTCTGATAGCATGACCCAGGAAGCTGGAGCTCAGGATCCAAGTTCAAAGAAGATCTTGGCCATGCAAGAAGAGTTGAGAGATTTCTGTGCAAGCACAAACGCCATATGTCCTGACATTGCACTGCGGAGAGATCTCGCTGTTTACCTCACTTATTGGCTTGGTGAGGCTGTATTTGCTGGAGGAGATGGAACGCACATCAGGCCGCATTGTATTTTCCCGGCTTGTCAGATGGCGTTTGGAGAGCAGCTTGCTTTGGTGCCTGCTCTTTACTCCTACCTGTGTACCGAACTGCAGGCTGCTGCTTTTCTGGTTCGGCTTGGGCTTCCCATGAATAGGGTATTTTCAGCCCATATCTTTTATTCGTGGTATGTATACCACTGTCCTGGCTTCCATCGGCTGGGTGCTGCACAGGATGATGATCCTCTGATGATTCGACTGGCTAAGGGCAAAGCCGTGTCTGAATCACTTTTGTTTGCCCGTATGAGGATCCGACGGTTCAGGGACGTCGAGATGGGGCAATCGTCAGTAAAGCTTTCTCCGGAGTTGCGGAAGAAGGCTTTTGATTTTGGTGCCTCCCGAGACTCTACCAGGGCGGGGTCGGGAAGGCATTATTCCTTGACAAATGCACAGAGAGAGTGGCTTTTCAGCATACCTGTCGGCACGATGGTGTACCGAAGACATCTTTTCGTCGACATCCAGCTGTATGTACCTTCTCGCTTTGCTTTGCAGCTTGGCTTTTCTCAAGGCGTTGTTGGAGCGCCTTCAAGCATGGTGAAGCGCTTTGGAGGCTTACAGGACGGGAGAAATGCATGGGCTTTTCTATAGTGCTGAAGACACTACAGCCATGATTTCTTATCCTGTGTTGCTGACTTCCCGTACTGCCGGTTTTGCGAAGTGGTTCGCGGAGAGCTTCTCGGCATATCGGGGACTTTCCAGGAAGGAGCTTGATGTGAAGCTGGTATCTGGAAAGGGCCTTGGAAAGTCGGACGGCATCCGGCGAGAGGAAGTTTGGGCCTTCCTTTCTGGAGAGAAGCACAAGATAGGCTTTCTCGGTGACCAGGGCGTCATCGGTTCTGAAGCTGTTCGAGAAATACCTGACGAGGCTTTGGAGCAGCTAGAACAGGAGGAAGCCGAACTTGGCGCTTGGATGCAAGCGGCGCAGAGGCAAGCTTCCATGGAGTCTACTGGCAAGAGCAGACCATCCAGTGATGAGTCAAGTGGGAAACCTGACTCTGACAGCGGGGTAGGTTCTTCTAAGAAGCGAGCCCGCAGAGGTAAGAGGAGGAGGAGTCATCATAGCAGCAAGGAGCAGCATGAGGATTCTCCTAACTTGGAAGTTCCTCTTACCATCAATGAGGATGTGCCAGTGGATGCTGACGAGCCTCCGGAGAAGAGAAGCCGAGAAGAAGAGACCGTCGGTGAAGGTATGATTCTTCCTTTTTCTCTTTCCATTTCCTTTCATGGGACTTTTTCCATGTTATGATCTGCTTCTTGTTTCTGTTTTTCTTCTCTTTTTTTTTTAGCAGAGGAAGACTTGGTGATGCCTGAGGTCCCAACCGATGAGGTGGTGATGGATCCTGTTGAGGCACCTGAAGAAGAACCGAGGGACTCTGGAGTAGATCCAGAATCTCCAATTGGTACGACTTCTTTTGCTCCCCTTTTTTTTTTTGTTTGTGACTTGGTTTGCTAACACATTTTTTTTTTGTCAGCTGACTTGCCACAGGATTCCGATGACTTTGAACCATCGATGGACGCAAATGTTGATGATGCTTTCGATGAGTTCATGGAGGAGGAAAGTGTTCCGCCAGTCGTCGAAGAAGGTATTTTGTAGTTATAACTCTGATAATGATTTTCAAACAGGGTCATATTCATACCTTTTTGTGTTTCCTTTGCAGGTTTTGAAGTGGCAGAGGAGGATCCGTCGCTTCCAGAGCAAGAGATGCCAGAGGTTGATCCAGAGGTAGAGATTCCTGGGAACAGCTCTGACAATATTGAGGAGATTCCTCGCGCTGAGATTCCTTCCCGAGCAGGAGCAGCTTCAGCTGGAAAGAGTTCTTTTGTTACTCTTTCAACAGATGATGACATGAGTAGCCGACCAACGGAGTTGGGCGAATCCTCAGCTGGGCCATCTCTTCTTTTTGCGAAGAAGGTGGTGTTGCGAGTCGTGAGCTCTTGGATTGAGACCCTCTTTTCTGGGCACTTGGAAGTCGGATTTGGCATGATCCAGCATGTGCAGGAGATTCTCAGTGATGCTGAAGAGGCTGGTCTGGATGTCACAGGTGCCAGGGCGATCGTTGATAGGATCATTGCACTGGGTGACAAATGGTTTGAGACCGTGAGTTTGGCTGATGACCAGTTCTTCAAGGAGATGTTCCTGGATCCTGCTGATAAGGCTAAGTCTGACCTGGATGAGGCTACAGAAAGCAGGAAGGTGGCAGTCCGAAAGAGGAATAGAGAAGAGCTAACCATCATCGAACTGACACATGACCTTAACATCCTTGATAGGGAGGTCGATGAGGCCAGGAAACGTCTTGAGCATCTGCAGGCACAAGTCGCTGCCAAGTGGACTGCCATAATAGAAGCTCGCGACAGGGAGAGTGCCTTGATTCACCAGGTTGCAGAGGCCGAACGGGTTCTCAAAAGGAAGTCTGATGAGGATGAACAATGGCAAGCTGCTCGAGGTAAGCTTCCTGGTGTGAGAGAAGGGGTACAGCCCACTCCAGCATCTCATGGCAAGTTCCTGAAGAAGCGTGCCTTGGAATCTTTGACGGCTGAGGCTAAAAGTTTGCTTGGGGAGCTGAACTCTTGGCTGGAGACCATTTTTGATTGAGCTCCTGTATACAAAAACCATCCTTCTCTTTTTTTTTTTTTTGGTACCACTTGTATTTTTTTTTTGTACTTATTTTTTGTAGTGCTTGTGAACACTTTTTTTTTGGTACCACATGTATTCTTTGGTACTTTTTTTTGTAGTGCTTGTGAACACTTTTTTTTTTGGTACCACATGTATTCTTTGGTACTTCTTTTTTTTTGTAGTGCTTGTGAACACTTTTTTTTTTGTTATCCCTACGCTCACTTTAATCTTTTTGTGATAAAAGTAATTGCTAAATGGGATTTGATCAAAAGGTTGTCATTTTGTGAAAATCTTTTGTCAAATGATTGTTTTGGCATGAAAGCCAGGTTTTTTGTTTGTGGCATGGAAGCCAATTTTGGCATGAGAGCCAGCTTTTTTTGTGGCATTGATAGCCGAGTTGTTTTTTTGTCGCATCTATAGCCAGTTTTGGTGGCATTGATAGCCGAATTTGTTTGGTGGCATTGATAGCCGAATATGTTTTGGTGGCATTGATAGCCGGTTTGTTTTGTGGCATCTATAGCCGGTTTTGTTTTGGTGGCATTGATAGCCGGGTTTTTTTTTTTTTGAAATCCAAGTTTTTTTTTTGTTTGTGGCATTGATAGCCGGTTTGTTTTGGTGGCATTGATAGCCTGTTTTGATGGCATTTATAGCCGGTTTGTGGCATTTATAGCCTGTTTGTGGCATTTATAGCCTGTTTTGGTTTTCAAAAAAAATGCAAGTATCGACTAAAAGTCGCCTCCCTGCTGAATGTTCTTGCAAGTATCGATGGAATGTCGCATCCTTGCTCATTCGGTTGCGAGTATCGATGGAATGTCGCATCCTCGCGGATTTGGGTGCAAGTATCGATGGAATGTCGCATCCTTGCTTTTCAAAAATTTTGATTTTGCGGGTACTGACTTGATGTCGTTTCCCCATGATTTTTGAAATTTGTGGTTTTCTCGAACCTTTGGGTCATGGATATCAACTGAAATGTTGCGTCTCCACAGTTTTTTAGGTTTTTTCGAACCTTTGAAATTTGGGTTGTGGATATCAACTGAAATGTTGCGTTTCCACGGTTTTGGATTTTGCAAGTATCGACGAAATGTCGCTTCCCTACGATTTTGGAAGTGTCGAACGTGGTTCGCTTGCTTCCGATTTGTGCGAGTATCGACTAAGCGTCGCTTCCTCGCGGTTTTTGAAAAACCATTTTTTTTTTTTGTTTAAAGACACGAGGGTCATAAGTTTTGACCTAAAACCATTTTGGCGGTAAAAGGCAGGGTGGACTAGGGTGGAAATCCCTGAATCCGGATTTTGTTTCAAACCATGAATTTTGGGTTCAAGGGTTGAAAATTTTGGTCAAGTTAGGGAAAGGTTCCTAAACTTGGATTTTTGTTGAACAATGAAACGATGAAAGTAAGCATTGTTTTAGATTTCTAGAAATTTCAACATTTGATATGAAAATTCTAAAAAAGGGTGGGTTTAGCGAGCGTGTACCTGGAAACCGGTTTTGGCCATACAGGCATTGCTCTTACCCAGTTAGGTAAGTCTTCAAGGGTAGTACCGCTTTAAGAACTTGCCATTGATGGGCAGCATACATCTGTCACCTTCCATGTTTAGGAGTGCGTATGCGCCATTGGAGAAAACTTTGTCGATGACGTAGGGTCCCTCCCATTTTGGCTCAAATTTGCCTTTGGACTTGTGAGCGAAGACCATTGGTCTTTTTACCGCAAGAACCAAGTCATTCTTTTTGTAGGCACGTTGCCTGACCTTTTTATCGAAAGATCCTGCCATACGTGCTTGGTAAAGTTCAATGCTTTGTTGAGCTTCGAGCCGTCTCTCATCGAGATTGTCCAGCTCATGGAGTCGCAATTTGACATTGCTTTCTTGAGTCATGTCATTTTGCAAGGATACCCTCAAGGAAGGAATTTGTACTTCCAAGGGCACGACAGCTTCGCATCCATAGACTAAGGAGAATGGTGTGCTATGGGTTGGTCCTCGAACGGTGGTTCGATAGGCCCACAAAGCTTCAGACATTTTGTCGCTCCAGTCTCTTTTGTGATTAGAGACCATTTTTTTGAGGATTTTGCAGAGTGTCTTGTTGAAAGCTTCTGCTAACCCGTTTGCTGCCGGATTGTATGGAGTCGAAGGACAGCTTTGAATTTTGTATTTGTCGCAGAACCTGTAGAATCGATGATCCCGGAACTGTGGTCCGTTATCATGGACGAATCTTTTGGGTATGCCGAAACGACAAATGATGTTGGTGCGTAGGAACTGAAGGACTGATGAGGTCTTCATTTCGTTAAACGCAAATGCTTCTGACCACTTGGAGAAGTAATCCGTAGTGGCGAAGATGAAGCGATGACCTTTGCTTGAAGGGGGAGAAATAGGACCTATGATGTCCATACCCCAAGCTTCGAAAGGCCATGAGATCGCTGTAGGATGTAGCCATTCTGGAGGCATGTGAATGTAATCTCCATGAACTTGGCATTGTTGGCAGCGCTTAGCAAATCGCATTGCGTCAGCTACCATGGTAGGCCAGTAATATCCTAACCTTTTTATCTGATCATAGAGCTTAGGTCCAGCCTGATGAGCTCCACAAAGACCAGCATGAACTTCTTTGAGTGTTTCTCCAGCCTCTTGTTGTGACAAGCAGCGTAGAAGTACTCCGTTGAAGGATTTCCTGTAAAGGATTTTTGAAGGAATATCCAAATGGAAGCTTGGGGTTCGCCTTTGGATGCTTACCCGTTCTTTTGGATCTTCAGGTAGGATTCCGAACATAATGTAATCAATGAACGGATCCCTCCAGTCGCCAATTGAAGTTTGAAGGATTGAAATCCGACTTCCGACCACTTGGTGGCATTCAGCAACTGCTTGGTGTGTGTTAAGAGGAGGAAGGATTCTTCTTTCGCACACTGTGACTTGCATGTTTTCCCCTTCCTGGATTGCCATGGATGCGGCAAGTCCGGCTAGGGCATCTGCACGTATGTTTTCACCTCTACGAATGTGGGTGATGTGACAGATGTCAAACTTTTGCAGAAGTGATTGTGCCTTGTTGTAGTAGGGCAGCAAATCTGGCTTCCTGACTTCAAATTTCTGATTCATCTGGTTGACGATCAGTTGAGAGTCTCCAAAGACCTCCAGCATGGTGATACCGGATTCGATGGCGAGTTCCAATCCTAAGATCAGAGCTTGATATTCAGCTGCATTGTTTGTGCATGGTTCCAGTAGCGAGAAAGCGTGTGGAATCATGTATTTGTCGGGGCTAACAAAGAGGATGCCAACTCCCGAGATCAGCTGTCTTTTTTCATTTGTCCTGGTTGCACCGTCAAAGTACATGTCCCAGGAGGCACTTTGTGAGAAAGTCTCCACATTGTAGACTGGTTCGTCTGGGAGATCATCTCTGAGTGAAGAATCTTTAGGCAATGGATGCTCTGCGAGGAAGTCTGCTAGAGCTTGCCCTTTGATTGCTTTTTGTGGTACATACCTAATATCAAATTGTGACAGAAGGATGGACCATTTTGCCAGTCGAGCATTGAGAGAACCTGCCTTTGTGACAAGGACCTTCAAGAGGTTGACCCTCGAGACCAGGTAGACTGTGTTGGAAAGCAAGTAGTGACGCAGCTTTTGCACGGCGAACATCACTGCAAGACATTCTTTTTCGACTGGAGAGTAGCGATGCTCTGCACCTACTAGCATGCGGCTGAGGTAATATAGAGCAGCTTCTTTTCTTTGATCATTTTCTTGCGCAAGCAGAGCTCCCAGAGAGTGATCAAGGGCTCTTGTGTACAAGATGAATGGTTTTCCAGTGGTAGGAGCAGCTAACACTGGAGGTTTTGTCAGGTATGACTTGATGTCTTGGAAAGCAGCTTCACAGTCAGCATCCCAGACAAAGTTTACACCTTTTTTCATTAACCGGGAGAATGGACGGCATTTCCCCGAAAGATTGGAGATAAACCGTCTGATGTAGGCCAATCTCCCTTGAAGCCCTTTGAGTTCTCTCAAGGTTCTTGGAGAGGGCATTTCTAGAATGGCTTTGACTTTTATGGGGTCAAGCTCTATTCCAGCTTTCCGAACTAAGAATCCGAGGAACTTACCCGACGAGACGCCGAAGAAGCATTTCAATGGATTCATTCGCAGTTTGTGTTTGCGAAGCCGGAGTGTAAGTGCTCTCATCAGACGACGCTTCGGAAGAGCTATAATCCCGAATTATCACATTACAGGAAGCTCTGACGGGAGACGTTGCCTGATCGGAGTCAGACTCATCCTCGGATGTGAGAGGATCGTCTATCCAGCAATTTTCTCCATTTTCAGGAGTTAAGGGAGGATGTACCTGGTGGTCTTCAGGGACTTCAGGCTCTGGATTGCGAGGAGGCTCGTTGACGCGTTCTTGCTCTTGTTCTAGAGCGAGTCGCTGCAAGATCCTTGCATATTCTTCAAGATCAGGCATGGGAGCCGGATCTTCTTCCTCATCATCTCTTTGTGGCTCAACATTGTTGATTTCCACTGGAGTAATGAGAGGTGCTGGGTCAGCAGCATTTTCTTGTACAGCCTCTTGGTCTTCTTCATCATCAGACCAGGATCCTTGTGGCTGTAGGGGGTTATACCAGATTACTGGCATAAGATGAGACTCAGGAACCCATTCTTCATCAGAGAGATATTCTCCAGTTTCAAGGGACTCCTCCCACTCATCTGTGTAGTTGGATTCAAATCCATCATCGGTGTCGCTGGACTCGTATCCATCAATGGAGAATCCAACTACCGAATTGCAAGAGTATGATGTCTCCTGCATGGCTTCTCTGAATTGAGGTGGCATGAAATCACTGAGAGTGAATTTCCTTACCCCCTTTGAAGTCTCTGGAAGGGATGTTTTTGTTACCTCCAGTGAAGCGGTAGAGGAAGCCTCTGCCTTTTCTTTGACCTCTAGTTTTGGCTGGGTCTTCTCTTGCCGTTTGAGCTTGAGGAGATGTTTCCTAGCCTGCCTTCGCTGTTGAGCTGTAGGCTTTATTTTCACGACCTCCCAATTTTCATCTTCCAGGAGATCGGGATGTACCCATATCGGTTGTCCGTCTGGTGTCGGGTAAGGAACCAGTTCCTCGGACGCTTCGATTGAGTTTATCACTTTGAAGGAAGTAGTAATCTTCTTCTTCGGTGATCTTGATGTTTGTCCACATGTCACCATGTTGACGGAGGCAGACCCATAGTTTTTGTCAAAGGTGATGACTCCGTTTTTCCACATCTCATTTATTTTCTCTCTCACAACGAAGCATTGATTGAGAGGATGCGAGATCATCTGGTGGTATGGACAGTACCGAGGATCGTTGGTTTTGCCAACATCACCCGGTCTTTTTGGTTCAGGCAAGGTGAGCTTGCCGTTTGCCACAAGAGCCCCGAAAATTTCATCAACATCTTCATCAAACGGGTATTTCTTCTCTACTCGTTCTTTGAAGGCGTCAGAGAGTTCAGGTCTCTTACCAACAGCTTTGTTTTCAGCTTTCTTTGGTGGCTGAGGAGCTGACTTGGTCTGCACATTGAGGACCTCTTTCTTCTTTGGTTTTGAGGTTGCATATGGCGGTTGGCTCTTTTCTTGATGATTTCTGACTGTTGAGGTCCTTAATCACCGTTTCAGCTTCCATGGAAGCTTCTAGGAGTTCTCCCAGGTTTTTTGATTTGTTGCCGATGATCATGGAGCGGATTCTGGCTCTCATGTTGTTTCGGCAGATGTCGACTAGCGACGCTTGTGGCAATACATCAGAGCATTTGTATGCCATTGCTTTCCACTTGTGAATGAAGTCATATGTTGATTCATTCTTCCCCTGTTTTAGGCTGCACAGCTGAGCCATAGTAGCGGGATGATCTTCACCTTTGAAGTGAGTGAGGAAGCGTGTCTCTAGCATGGCCCAGTTTTGGATTGAGTCCTCCGGTAGAGTGGAGTACCAATCGAAGGCCGTACCTTTTAGGGTACTTGCAAAGAGGCGGATCTTGAGTGCATCTTGATCCGCAATAGCTCCCGTCAAGATCTTGAAGTGGATGACGTGCTGTCTGGCTGATCCTTTCCCCGTATATGTTTGGAGAGTAGGATGCTTGAATTTGGTGGAGAACGGGACCGAGTCCATCCATAAAGGATATGGTGGCTTGATCCCATGCTCTTTGAGTATATCCTCTTCTTTTGCTTTGGCGAGGATACCGTCTACGTCCTTTTTGGTAAGGGCGCGTGACTCATTTTCTTCTCTATTTACCTCGTCGTCTTGATGATTCGGAGGAAGTTCATTGTTCGCCTGATTTTGGAAGGCGAGGAGAAGGTTTTCCATCAGAGTTTCAATCCTCTACTGGCCCTGTTCCAACTGCTGGATGCGGGTGATCGCATCTTCTGGAGGTGGATTGCGGGGTGGTGGCTCAGAATTTGTAGCCAAGACATTCATCCTTCGTGATTCGAACGAAGAAACTGTCCTGGTGACTGAGCTGGGGCTCATTCTTTTTGAAGAGGAGCTTGAGGAAGGATCACTCTGCTGTCCTTTGCTTGAAGGAGCAGGGGATTCTTCTGAATGTCTTCTTGTCCTTGAGACGCTGCGGGTCATTGGACGTCGGACATGGATTTTGGTTGCTGACTTTTGGCGTCTTCTGGTTTTTCCAACCATATGGACGGCAGCAACTTGGTTGGGCCTTTCTTTTTCGACCCATTTGGGAGAGACTTGAAGTGTGGGAGGCTGGGTCCTTTGCTTCTGTAGTCTCTTTTGTCGGTACGACGCGTGGCGGCGTATACGACGAGCAATTTGAGCTTCGGTCAGCTCTGACTGGGCTTTGACGATGAAGGATGTGCTCCCTCGGGCGCAGCAGCCGAGCCTGTCTTCTCTGTAGCTGGGCAAGGACAGGATGCGAACCCTGTCCTTCGCCTGTTGCAGCGAAGCTTTGAATTTGTGAAGTTCGGCCCCTGTAGAGATAAAGGGTCGAACTGCAGATTTGTAGGCCTTAGCAGGTGCTTGTGGAGGCCTTGTGATGCATGACTTGATTTTGGGCTTGTAGGAACAAGCCGGCTCATGCTGGGATGACTTGGAAGTCAGGTTGGAGATGGGTCTCTCCTCTTTCATGTAAGCAAGAGGATAGAACTGGTTCTCCTTGAGTGGGGCCAGGAATGCTGGCTTAGTGGATGTCTGGGACCTTCTCTGTTTTGGTGAAGGTCTTGGGGACCAAGTCTTGGGGTAGACCTGGTTGTTTGCAGGTTGAGGCTTCGTGGGGCTGCCACGGGCTTCAGGTTTTCTGGTGCTCGCCTTTGGTGTCACGGTAGTGACACGTTGAGAGGCGAGTTTCTGCTTCTTGGAGGGAGCAGCTTGTTCCTCAGGAAGTGGGAATGGTCCCAGCGTCCTGAAGACGATCGTCCGGGGAGTCGAGGTCGACCCGGAGTTCTCAGAGTTGCCGAGGGAGTTGACGCTTCGGCAGCTGATGGGGCGCTTGTAGGTGCGCGTGGTTTGCTTCTGTTGAAGCATGAGTTGGTGCTTGCTTTCGTCGAAAGTAATGGTTAGTGAAGCTGCCATTGTTAGTTTTTTCGAAAATTTCTGAAACAAGACCACATCCATTAGTAATCACAAGAATATAATGATCATAAATGGGAAGTTCTATGGTTTCGTCTTTTCAAATTGCTCGAGGTAGATGACCCAAGCAATATGAGGAAGACAAAATGCCATAGAAGGTACAATTGTTCTGATCGCAGGTATGGTAAGCCCAGAATGGGCATCCCAGTGACTGCTAGAAGCAATTGTGAACTTAAATTCGACTTATCGAGAAGCAGAGCTTGCTCGAGGTAAGAAGAATATAAAGTTGGAGTTACAAATGTGCCTGGTCGCAATACAGTAGACCCTGAAAGGGCGTACTAGTACCGCTAGACACAAATGTTTTGAGACCGCATCTATGAGATGAGATTCTCTGTTTTGAAAGGTCAAGATTGGATTCATCAAAGAGAGCAGATGGGATTCCAATCTGAACACGGTCTCGGCGATTTCCGCGAGCGCCAGTGCCCAGAAGGGAAAGGATCAAAGTTTCTCAATTTTGAATCCAAAAATGAAAAATCTGATTTATTTTTTTGTTTTTTTTTTTTTTTTGAAAAGAGAAAGAGTGGAAATAAATTCAAAGAATTAGAAATTTCCAAACAAAAAATCTCATCTCATTTTTTTTTTTGCTGAATTCAACATAGGCCACCAATTATAAAGTAGCCAAGGAATCGAGAAAAGAAATATAAGCATAGAGCAAAATATATGATATGCAAATATTTCATTTCTAGCATCGTGTTCTCAAATAAACGAGTCCCACCGGGTGTGCCAGCTTGATGGACCGCGCTCCCGATGCCCGGGTTCCTACCGAGGTCGGCGGACGTGGGAGTCCGTTTGGTTCCGACCCTTTCGTAACCGGGGGGCAAAAGGGCGTGCATCAACATTTCTTTTTTTGTGGGTGTGCCAGATTTTCTATTTTTACTTGGAATTGCAAGTGGTGATCCGGGGATCAACCTTCGCAAGTAAAAAGGAAATCAACTTCTTTCAAGTTTTCCATTGCACATATATTTAAGAAAAGAGACATTTTTCTTGGTTTGCCGTGAAAGGCGATTTTTTTGGCATTTATAGCCGATTTTGGCGTTTATAGCCGATTTTGGCGTTTATAGCCGATTTTGGCATTTATAGCCGATTTACAATCCTTATCAACAATGAAAGACAAGAATTGTGATTTTTGTCTCTTTTAAAAAAATACAAACTACAATGAAAAGCAAGAAAAGGAGGATCTAACTTCTCAGGAGATTGTGGGGGACTCGTTTAGATTGACGGTCGCAAGCCATATGTGGGCTTCGCCATCATCCATGCAGATGAGAACAGAGGATGCTATTGATTCGCTTGGCTTGGCTATAACCTCAGGTTTTTAGAAGACAAAGACCAAAGAAAGGTCCTATGTCCAATAAAAAACCGAGTAGACGGGCTGAAAAGCCATATCTAAGCCATTGGAGGCAGGAGGAGAAGGCAAGGACCTTGGGGGGGGGTACCCCCCAAGGGACTTTTGTCACCTTGTTGCGGTGGCCGGTGTAGAACTTCCGCAGAGTTTTCTCTCTTTTTCTTTTCTCTGGATTTCTGACTGCTGTCTGATGTTTGTTGTGTGTTTTTCCGATCTTTTCTGATGTCCTTTCTTCTTGGAGAGCCCTCCTATTTATAGGCTTTTAGGTAGCCTTTTAGGTGGGTTTATGGGCTTTTAATGTCATTAAGCCACATAATGGGAGGAGTTACAAAATTGAATTGTTTATTTTGTAACTCCTTTTTCTTGGCTTCTGATTGGCCGGAGGAGATTGAGGGCATTTAATCGCCTTTAATCGCCATGATGGGAGGAGTTTCATGGGTTAAATGCCATGAATCTCTTGACTTGTAACTCCCGAATGCTTGCTTCTGATTGGGCCGTCCAAAGAAATGGATTAATGACTGTAATAAAGCTAGTCAATTAATCGCATTAAGTGGTCGCCGAGTAGCTGAAGAGTCGCGGGCCGTGCCACGTCTTTTGGAATTCTTCTGTCGATGATCGTCGATGGATCTTCATGTAGATCGACATCAGATGACCATGTAATTTCAGGTGTTTGTTGCCAACAGCGGGTCGGTGCCATCTGTCCTGTCGATTTCTCGATCGGTCGGGTGGAAAGCACACTTTTTTTGGTTGACCGGGTGGCGATCAATACTGTCTTCGATACTCTTGATGTTTTACCCGTGTTTTGGACGGATATCAGAGGACTTGGTGTCTCAAAAGCATGGATTTTGGAAAGTACCAGAGGCTGGGCTCCTCGAATCGCGAAAAAAACGGCGAAAACCGGGGTTTCCGGGGCTTTCCCGGCGACCCCGGGGTCCATGGTCGCCGGCGACCCTGGCCCAGGGTCGCAGGGGTCTGCGACCCTGGGGGGGTTTTCCCCCTTTCTGGTCCCGTTTTGCGTCCGTTTTTGCTCTTTTTTTATTCTTTTTTCTTCTGTACTTTTCTTTGACATTTTGATCATTTATTGGCCTGATTTCTTTGTAGGAAACCTGATGAGAATCTTTGCATTTTATTTTGCAAAGTTTCCAATTTCCTGAGAAAGCCGAAGACTTTGTCGCGCAGAGCTGCCGATTTTCTGTCAAAAGCTGAAACTGGGTCAAACGATGTCGGAATGACCTGAAATTTGGTGTGAAGCCTGCTGAGCAATAAATAAGACCAACCATTGGCTTTTGTTTGAGTTTTGAAGCCGTTTGGGGTCCTATCACCTGTAGACTTGCTTTTTGTCGCGATGAAGATGTCGCGGTTTGACGTGCGGTCAACCGATGTCCGATTGACTTGAAATTTGACAGGGAACCTATTGGAGTCATTTTAAGATGATCCATAGGTTCTGTCTCGGAAACCATGGTCCCGGAGAGCTTTACCGCCGAGAGGCTTGATTTGGCTGTCGGAGAAGCGAAGTTAGGCCAAATGATCTTGAAATGGCTTGAAACTTCTTGTGTACTCCTCTTTTGGCTGTCTGGATGAATCTTGCAGTTTTTGTTTGATTCTGACAAGATTTGATTTTTGGAAGCAGCATTGCTTATTTATGGCAGGTTGCGGCTTCATGTAGCTCTTTGGATCCTGAAAAGGCAAAGTGACATTTTTTGGTGTCAACAAATTTCAGGTGTTTGTTGCCAACAGCGGGTCGGTGCCATCTGTCCTGTCGATTTCTCGATCGGGTCGGGTAGAAAGCACATTTTTTTTGGTTGACCGGGTGGCGATCAATATTGTTTTCGATACTCTTGATGATTGACCCGTGTTTTGGACGGATGTCAGAGGACTTGGTGTCTCAAAAGCATGAATTTTGGAAAGTACCAGAGGCTGGGCTCTTCGAATCGCGAAAAAAACGGCGAAAACCGAGGTTTCCGGGGCCTTCCCGGCGACCCCGGGTTCCAAGGTCGCCGGCGACCCTGGCCCAGGGTCGCAGGGGTCTGCGGCCCTGGGGGGTTTTCCCCCTTTTGTGTCCCGTTTTGTGTCCGTTTTTGCTGTTTTTCGATTCTTTTTTCTCCTGTACTTTTCCTTGACATTCTGACCATTTATTGGCCTAATTTCTTTGTAGGAAACCTGATGAGAATCCTTGCATTTTATTTTGCAAAGTTTCCAATTTCCTGAGAAAGCCGAAGACTTTGTCGCGCAGAGCTGCCGATTTTCCGTCAGAAGCTGAAACTGGGTCAAACTATGTCGGAATGACCTGAAATTTGGTGTGAAGCCTCCTGAGCAATAAATAAGACCAACCATAGGCTTTTGTTTGAGTTTTGAAGCCGTTTGGGGTCCTATCACCAGTAGACTTGCTTTTTATCGCGATGAAGATGTCGCGGTTTGATGTGCGGTCAACCGATGTCCGATTGACTTGAAATTTGACAGGGAACCTATTGGAGTCATTTTAAGATGATCCATAGGCTCTGTCTTGGAAACCATGGTCCCAGAGAGCTTTGCCGCCGAGAGGCCTGATTTGGCTTCCGAGCGTCAAACTATGGTTAAATGTTGTGGAAATGACCTGAAATTTAACGTGTAGCCCTTTATAAGCATTTTGAAGCCGTCCATGTGCTCTATCTGATGAGTAATGGCCTCGGTGGTTCTCGCCGCCGAGAGGCTTGATTTAGCTGTTCGAGGGTTGATGTAGGGTCAAACGTTGTCGGTTTGACTCGGAACTTGACGTGGAGCCTTTTGGAAGTATTTTGAGACTATCCATCGGTCCTGATCGAAGATTAGGTGTCTCCGATGCTTTTGCCGCCGAGAGCTCCTTTTCAGCTGTCGGAGAAGCGAAGTTAGGCCAAATGATTTTGAAATGGCCCGAAACTTCTTGTGTACTCCTCTTTTGGCTGTCTGGAAGAATCTTGCAGTTTTTGTTTGATTCTGACAAGATTTGATTTTTGGAAGCAGCATTGCCTATTTATGGCAGGTTGCGACTTCATGTAGCTCTTTGGATCTTGAAGAGGCAAAGTGACATTTTTGGTGTCAACAACTTAGTGTTTCAATGTTGCAAATTATTTGACTATATTGCAACGGTTTTGATAAACCGTTGCTAAATGATTTAAAACCATTGCCGAAAAACGCTATTGCTACGATTTTTGTAGTCACCGTTGCTATTAGATTGTAAGATAAAACTTTTACACTATATTTGAATAAATTTAGAAAAAAACTATAGTTATAGAGGAAGTGGATTAACCAATATGTGTCAAGTATCTCTAAAAATTCAACAATCAACATCCTTCCACGTGTCTTATCGATCGATGATGAATTATTCAGTGCTCCTATTAGATTAATTGTATCGTAAAAACTTTTATACTACATTTCAGTAAATTTAGAATAATACTATACTTATCGAGCAAGTGGGTCAACCAATACGTGTGAAGTATCTCTAAAAATTCAACAACCAACATCTCGATCTCCACATGTCTTTTAGCTTTATGTGTACGTTTTATTAGAAAACATCGGTAAAGGCCTATATTTTACAGACTTTTTATCATAAACGTCGGTTAATGTCATACAGAAAATTAATTTTATTTTTAAAAATTAGAGGTTATTACCGACGAAAAAAAATATCGGAAAAGAATTTTTTTTTATTTTATATATTTTATCGAAGAAAAAAAACTTCGGTAAAACTTTTTTAAAGTTTTTATTTATTTTCTTTTTTCTTACCGACGAACAAAAACGTCGGTAATAGTATTATATTTTACCGACGAACAAAAAAGTCGGTAAAATTCTTTTAATTTTTATTTTATTTATTTTACCGACGAAATTAAAACGTTGGTATAATAGTTCTTAGTTTTTATTTATTTTTCTTCTTATTTTACAGACGAAAAAATACTTAGGTAAAAGTCCTTTTTAATTTTTATTTTATTTATTTTACCGACGAAATAAAACGTCGGTAAAACTGGTTTGGATTGTGATTTATTGGTCCAGAATTCAAGTAAAAATAAAAAAACATAGACTGCCCATTTTATAGTTTCTTCTAAATCTATCTTCACATGTGCAATCCAACGGTTCTCCGAATTTTCACATTTTTTTAGGTTATGGAATACATCATAGGCTAATTTTTGGACCCATAGCTGTTTTTAGTCTTTCAAACAATATGAACGGCTTGGATTGTGATTATCGGGCCCACAATGTCCGGAATATTTCATCAAACGGCTCACGATATTTTGCAAATATCTTAAAATTAGAAAAAGATCAACGGTTAAAATCTGGACACATGGCCGTGTTGGGCCTTCTTCACATTTCTAATGGTGTGGATCATGGTTGTGGGTCCCATAAGGTAATAAAAAATTTAAAAAATGGGACTATTATGGGTAACGTCCATTTCACTGTGCACTAACAATGTCTTTTCGCTTAAGACACATGTATCTATTTGAATTCTGCCCACTTTCTTGACTACATGAAAAAGACATTTTATTTCTTATCCACTTTTCAAATGGACACAGTAAAATGCATTCCCAAATGCTCTAATGTCTGTTTTGAACCGGTTTAAGATAATAAGAGGTAAATTTAAGAGATGCCAAATTGAACCTTAATGGTTTGGATCTTGCATTTGGGGCCTATGGTTTTAAAAAAGGTAGATATAAATGTTTGTGGTTTTAGCGATGTTTTTTTGTAAAATGTCGGTATTGTTTAATTTTATTTTTAGGAAAATTAAAAAACAGAATCCTTTACCGACAAAAAATTATTTACCCGACTAAAATTAGCGTTAGAAAATTTATCACCGACGTTTAATATAAAACGTTGGTAAAGGTTGGTAGAATTTTTTTCTTATTTTCAAATAATAAAAATAAAATAATCTTTCCCAATGAAAATTATATTTTTTGGGGAAAAAAAAAACTTTGCAAATTTCCCTCTTTTTTCCCCTCTTCTCCCGCCAAACAAGATCCCTCCCCCCTTTTTACCCTTCTCTCACTTTCTCTGCGCTCTCACTCTCGCCCTCTCTGCCCTCGCTCTCGGTCTCTGCTCTCACTCTCGGTCTATGCTCTCTGCTATTTCTCTCTCTCGATCGGAACGGGAAACGGTGCTATTTCTCACTCTCGCCCTCTCTGCCCTCGCTCTCGGTCTCCATCTCGATCTTTCTCTCTGCTATTTCTGTCTCTCGATTGGAACGGGAATCTGCCGTCGCTACCTCTGCATCTCTCCCCACTCTGCAGGTAATGTCTCATTCTCATCCCTTCTTGATATTTGTTAATGAAGATGGCCGTTTTTTTAATGAGAAGGGGTGTTTAGAAGATGAATGGGAAAAACGTGGGTTTGGTGGCTGCGAGGTGTTCGAAAGATGGATGACAAGTGGATTCGGTTGTTGTGAGGTTTGAAAGATCCATGGATAAGATGTGGGTTCGGTGGTTATGTAGTGTTTGAAAGATGACAGGGTGTGAAAATAAAAAGCAATTTGGAAGAAGAAACCACCTCACTCAGAGAGGGAGAGCGGGAGAGGTACAGGGCGCCCTTTGCATTTAGAGAGGAAGGATTTCTTTTCCCTCCCGCAGTCCCTCTGCTCAGAGGCATCCATCCATGTGAAAGAATAAAAAAGGCATGCGGAGGCAGCAAGGGAGAAATGCATGAAGCACAGCCCCAGCCCTGGATCTGTTAGAAACTGAAAAAAAAAAAAAAGAAAGAAAGAAAGAAAAAAGAGGGAAAAAGTTAATAGCGATTGCCTTTTTTCTCAGTTATCTAACCACTCGTTCTCTCTCTCTCGATCCCTTGTGGTTTCTGTAAGAAGATGGAGGAGGAGAAGAAATCATCTTCTGGGTTTCAGTCTGCAAAAGCCTCAAAACCCTTTTTCATCTTCCCTCCCTCCAATTAGAAAGGGGAAATAAATGCCAAATTATTCTTCTCCTCTCTCTTCTGCCAAAACCCCAATCATTCTTTCTCCAAAACTTGCCATTTTCTTCTTGTGACCTTGAATTGATTTCGACATCTGGGTCTTGCTTGTTTCATCAGAGCATGGATTCTCAGATCCTAGTGGCTCTTGCTCTTTCTCTCGTTGGGGGACTGAGCACTTCGATTGGTATATGTGTTGCATTGTGAATTTGTACCATTTATTTTTAACTTCATGCAGTGGTTATTGGATTCTTTCTTTAAAATTCAACCAAATGGGTATTGATTATCATATGGGTTATGGTTGTTTCAGCTGTTGATTGCATGTTTCTGTCTGTTGGTTGTTTGACCTGATTGTTTTGATGGTTTTGATTCCTTTTTCTTTTTTATTTTTTGGGTTGATTATTGCTTGTGATTAGTTAATTTTCTCATGAAATGATTAGTGCAGAAGCATTAGTGTACATTATTCCTGGATCTATCACAAGAGCATGAACCCAATTGGGCCTAGAGGGGAAAGAGAAAGGAGCAGAAAGATAAGATGGCTGTGGTGGGGGACCAATTTTCCTAAATAACCTTTATGCAAATTTTCCATAGAAAGTTGTCTTCTAATGCTTTGCTAATGAATTTGGGTGGTGGCCCATTTGATTGAATTGATTAGAGCATAGTGTTGACATGTTTGGCTCCTTCCTTGAAAGGAAGGGTGGTATCTGTGTGTAGACTATCAGATACAACGCCATAATAGTTCAATCACTCTCATAGTGGACCTGGTTATGTCTGCTTCTATTAATAGTTTCCTTTTCCCTTCAAGGATTCATCTTTCCTTGTATGTTCATTGGTACTATGATCTAAAGGACTATAGGGGATTGGGGGTCATCAATATAAGATATTGGCAGGAAACTCGCTTATGAATTGTGATTATTTTCCCCACCCATCATTTTCTAACCCTTTGAGTAGACATCTAAACGACCCCTTGGATGAATCATCAAAATGTATCATTCGGTTTTAAACTTTTCGACAGGGTTTGAAAAAATGAGGGGGAGGTTAAGCCGCTTGATTAGATGGTTTGGTCCAATCTGACCATTGGTTTGGCAAGGGCTGACCTTGATGTCATTATTTAACTAACAAATTCATCATCATCTTCAAGCCAAAAAAAAAAATCATCATCATTTAATTTATGTCCCAATTATATTGGAGTCAACGACATGAATTTCATTTCTCCATTCTAGTTTATCCCGAGCCAACCAATCGAATAGGTAGCACTGCTTTTGATCCATTTAATGAACAAAATAAATAAATAAAAAGTATTATAGTCAATTAAATAAGACAAAACTGCTGTTTCACACTAATTTAACCATGGTTCTTAATCACTTACGGGGTTTGGATTGGACTTGATTATCCAAAGCACAGTTTAAAATCGAATGGGGCCTGTCCAATGGTTTAAACCATTTGACAAAACACTCCTCTGGAGCACTTAAAAGACTACAAGATTTCATTGGTGCATGTTGGAACTGGCTATTAATCCTTGATCTGACTTGTTTGTGCAACAAAATGATGTCTTAATATATTTCAGTTTCCATGGGAGAGAAATTTTGTATTCCCACTCTGCCATAGAAAATTGAAATTCTCGCTATTGAGGAATGTCAATAAATGCTGAAAGAAACCGACAGTGTACACACATAGGATAAAGCATATATGCTGAAATGTGTAAACCATATGCATCCTACCCTAAAAAGGCTCTCTCTCTCTCTCTCTCTCCTCTCTCTCTCTCTCTCTCTCTCTCTCTCTCTCTCTCTCTCTCACAGGAAAATAATCGATTAATGCCACATGATCATAGGATGAAAAGAAATCCTAGATTTTTTCTTTTAAATTAAAGTTTCCATATGAGTCTTGTGAACTGATTGGCTAAGTATGAAAAAAAACAAAAAAAAGAGTTCCATATGAGTTGCATAATCGATCAATGCCACAAGTCTTGTGATCAATGCCACAGGATCATGTAGATAAAAAGAGATCCACGTTTTTTTTTCTTTTGAATTAAAGTTTGCATATGAGTCTTGTGAACTGATTGCTGAAATGTGGAAAGTAATGCTCAATTAACTGACTATTTAGAATCAAAGCCTTGTGGGTTGTCTATTATATTTTCCCTTTGTGTTATTTAGGAGTAATTTCAGATTTGGCTTTGGTTTCAATGCTCAATATGATAAAACAATAGCCAAAATAATCTTGTTAGATAAAGTTACAGATTGTAACTTGTTATTAATTTCTTTCTTTTTTCTTTATGTTTGTGCTCAACTCAAACCTTTTAGGGTATGCTATGGATAAGGGTTGGATACACTTTGACAGAACTAGCAACATATATATAAATGGAGTTAAAGATTTCCTTGATTTGGCTTTTGCCAATGCAGCACAAGATGGACAAATTTTATGCCCTTGCGTGAATTGTCACAATTGCTTATGGCAAAATCGAGAAGATGTGTACACACATCTGATCGTCAAAGGTATTGACCAATCGTATACCGAGTGGAATTTCCATGGGGAGCATGTCTCATCTCCTAATGTCGAGTTTAATGATCAAATGGAAGATGAACCATATATGGATGATGACATCGAAGGGCTATTGTATGACGCACATACCTCTATTTTCCAACATCTGGAAGATGACGAGTATGCAAACAACGACGAACTTGGAGGAGGGATTGACATTGATTTAAATAAGTTTAATAAATTGATGTCTGATTGTAAGCAGGAGTTATATCCGGGAGCACCGGTAAGTAAACTCAACTTCATCGTTCGGATGTTCCTTGCAAAGTGCCTTCATGGGGTAACCAATGCTGCTTTCACAGCTTTCTTAGAGATTTTGAATGTGACATGGCCAGAAATTAAAACAATCCCAAAGAGCTTCAACGAGACCCGTGGTATGTTGAGAGGGTTAGGGCTTGGTTATAAAAAAATTGATGCTTGTAGAAATGACTACTGCATGTTATTCTGGAAGGAACATGCAGATGCAGATTTTTGTCAGGTATGTGGTGCATGCAGATGGGTGACAAATGAGGATGAAAATCAACGTGCGACATCATCAGAACATATCTCATTACCAATGGGAAGAAGAATTCCCGCAAAGGTGTTGCGCCATTTTCCTTTGAAAATAAGATTACAGCGTAAGTTCATGTGCTAAAAAACTGCTGCATATATGAGATGGCATGATGAGGGTGGCACAAAGGAAGGTAAAATCAGGCATCCAGCAGACTCAGAAGCTTGGAGCGTATTAGATTCTCTTGATCCGACTTTTGCGTCTGATTCTCGCAATGTAAGGCTTGGTCTGGCAAGTGATGGCTTTAATCCTTTCAGGACAATGAGTGTCCAATATAGCACGTGGCCAGTTGTTGTGGTGCCATATAATTTACCCCCTTCGATGTGTATGAAGCCTCCCAACTTTATATTGGCCCTTTTAATTCCTGGTAAAGAATCTCCAAGTAACAATATTGATGTTTATTTGCAGCCATTGATAGATGAGTTGAAGGAGTTGTGGGAATTAGGCATAAAAACGTATGATTCTTCAAGGTCAGAATACTTTCAGATGAGAGCTGCATTGTTATGGACAATCAATAACTTTCCTGCATATGCCATGTTATCAGGATGGAGCACAAAAGGACGATTAGCATGCCCTGTTTGTTGTCATGGCACGAAATCTATTTATCTGCACAATAGTAAGAAATTTTGCTATCCTGGACATCGGAGATTTTTAGATAAGAATCACAGATGGCGCCATGACACAAAGTCATTCTACGAGAAGAAAGAACTAGGCGATCCACCAACTATATTATCTGGATCAGATGTCTTAGAACAACTTATTAGCATAGAAAACAGATTTGGAAAGACACAAGCAAGGAAAAAAGACAATAAAAATAATCCATGGAAGAAAAGAAGCATATTCTTCGAGCTACCATATTGGGAGTTCAACGTACTACGTCACAATCTTGATGTGATGCATATAGAGAAAAACGTATGTGACAATGTTCTTGGAACACTTCTAGATATGCATGGAAAATCAAAAGATCATTTGAAAGGCCGTCGTGATTTAGAAGAACTCGGTGTTAGGCATGACCTTCATCCAAGGGAGCTTGGTGATGAATCAAATAGAATATATTTGCCCAAGGCATGCCACTATATGGGGTCAAAAGAGAGAGATAACTTTTGTAAAGTGTTAAAAGGTGTGAGAGTTCCAGATGGATATGCATCAAACATTTCAAGGTGTGTGCAACTTAAAGGGCATAAAATCTCTGGACTAAAGAGTCATGACTGTCATTTCTTGATGCATTATTTGCTTCAACTTGCTGTTCGGAAAACTTTGCCTACCAATGTTGCAGAGCCATTTATTCATCTAGGTGATTTTTTTAGAGGAATATGTGCAAAAGTCTTTTTTTTTCTAAAGGTTAATTTGTATTGATAAAAAGAGAACAGGGCAAGAAGCCCCCAAAATTACAAAAGACTGCACAGGGACAGAAACAACCCATAAACCAAACCAGCTCAAGGAATTACATTTGGAACTACAATACTGACAAAAGGAGGTAGACTGCCAGTAGAAGATCCAGAGCAAAAAGAAAAGATTAAGTAGGAACCAGCTCCCCTCCAGTCTGGCAGCGCTGCATAGATAGGAGACAGCAACCAGCAGATCAAGACCAAGCGGCACAGAAATCCTCTTAGCTGGATAGAACAGTGCAGCACCCTGCTCTAGCAGAGAATAGGCAGCAGAGACCGGAGGATCTGCAGCTCGCCAGACAGAAGGGACTGAACTGCACCCCAGAGAGAACAGCCTGAAACTAGCTGCATGCAGAGCTCGCTGAAAAGGAGCTAACAACAGAATAACAGGCAGCAACTGGATCACAATCAACTGAGAAGGATGTCTACCAGATTGGGCTGACAAGCTCCGAGCATTTATCAGGCAGATTAACCAGCATCCAACTAAACAGAAATGAAAAGAAGGTAGACACAAAGCTCTGCCTCAACTTTCCTAGCTGAATTTCCAGTAGAGACAGAAGAAGCTCGGGATCCAGGTGCTCAAGCTTAACCCGGGGCTATCTGAGGAACCAAAGGCTCAAGCAGGAAGGAGCACCTCCAGCAGAAGGAGCGACTTTAGCTAAGATGGACCCATGAGCTTGAAGTAATCTGACCTCTGATCAATTATACAGAACCACTGAGCAGGCACACATGAGCTTGAAGGGAGCTGTCCTCAAAGCACTTAAACAGGACCACAGAGCAGGCACAGAGAACCCAAGAGGAGGAAGAGAGAGGCTAGGAGATGAACAAAAGTCAGAGGTTGTGGTTAGACAAAAAATGTATGAACAGCTGAAGAGTCCTACCAGAAAAAGGTCTGTTGATAGAACTGAGAGAGGAGGAGAGAAGCTCTTTCAGTAGGATCTTGACCTTCGTCTGAGAGGCTCTTAAATTTCTGTGAATTTGATCATTTCTACATTTCCAAATTACATAAGTAGTAGAGAAGAAGATGGAGGAGACTCCTAGTCTTGCTATCTTGTCACAGTTAGCTGAAAGGCTCTGCCAAATAACAGAAGGAGAACAAGGAGCTGCAATATTAACTCCTGCTGCTTGAAGAATCCATCTCCATTGGCCAGAGGCGAAGGGGCAGAGGAAAAAGAGGTGCAGCACAGTTTCTACTTGCTGGTTGCAGAGACAACACCTGGAGGCTAGACTGATTCCAGTGGCTTGAGCCCGGTCGTTTGTAGGAGTCTTGCAATGCATCAGGCGCCAAGCGAAGAAGGAGACTCTCGGTCTAATGAGGTGGTTCCATACCAGGGGAGCCCAAATTTTGCGGGGCTGAGATTGCCTAATTAGCTGCCAAGCCTCTTTGAGAGATAAGTCTTTCCCTGGGTGGCTTTTCCAGTAGATAGAATCAGCTTTAGCAGGGTCTATAGAGATAGACTGGACGACACTCCTTAAAGCTTCTTCCACCTCTCTTTGAAGCCCTGATGGCAAGGTCCAGGCTGAGCCATCCCAGAGGGAGCTGACTGTCTGGTGAGGGGGAAAGGAGAAGGAAGGGAACTGATCTGCCAGGCTTGACTCTGAAGACCAAGAATCAAACCAAACATCTGCCAATTTGCCATTCCCAATAATCCATTTACTGCCTTCTTGAATGATGTGAGCTGCCTTTCTGATTTTCCGCCACACGCAAGAACCAATTTTGGTCGTGGAAGAGCTCCATAAGGTAGCCCTGGGGAAGTACCTCCCTTTCATCCAGTCAGCCCAAAGAGAAGCTGACGTAGCAGCTGTCCATGCTAGCTTGACAAAAGAAACTCCGTTATGATCTTGGATTCGCCTGATACCTAGACCTCCCTCAAGGGTGGGGAGACACACCATATCCCAGCGAATCTGACTCCTCTTAGATCTAGAAGCAGCTCCCGACCATAAGAAATTCCTCATTATGCTTTCTAAGTGGTTAGTGACTGACTTTGGGAGTGGGAAGACCATCGCAATGTGAGTAGGTAAACTGCCTAGCACATGCCTAATCAGGGTGGTGCGACCAGCAAAAGAGAGCAGCCTGGACTTCCACCCGACTAGCTTGGAGAGGAACCTATCCACCAGAGAGTGCAGGTGATGTCTTTTCGGCGTTCGAGTTATCAGAGGAGCACCGAGATAAGAAGAGGATAGAGGATGATCTTGAAGGTTGGTGATGGACAGAATCTGTCTTTTTGTCAACGGGCTACACTTGCCTAAGAAGAGTTTGCTTTTTGCCACATTGATGTGTTGCCCCGAGCTGAATTGATACTTTTCTAGGAGTTGTTTGAGAGCCATCAGACCTTTCTTGTTGCCTTTCAAGAAGAGCAGTATGTCATCAGCATAGAAGAGATGGCAGGGGGTCTTTGGCACTGAGGAAAGAGGGAGGACCAGCCTAGAGGAGACCAGTTTCTGAATGTTGAGGCTGAGAATTTCCTCTGCTAAGATAAATAGGTAAGGGGACAGGGGGTCCCCTTGTCTGAGACCACAAGTGGAATCAAAAAACCCATAAGGCACTCTATTTATAAGGACAGAGCCTTTTCCAGAACAGACACAGGCTTTAACAAGGTTAATCCAGCTATTAGAGAACCCAAAGAAGGCTAGAGCTTTAAAGAGGAAGGCCCAGCTTAACTTGTCAAAAGCTTTAGATATGTCGAGCTGCATACAAAGAGACCCACCCCTTGTCTTCAAGCGGAGGAATTGGAAGAGCTCATGAGCTAAGGCAATGTGTTGATGGATTGATCTCCCTTTAACAAAAGCTGCTTGGTTTGGAGAGATTAGAGAGGGGAGGATGAGAGACAGTCTGGATGCTAAGATTTTGGAAATGATTTTGTAGGAGAAGTTGAGAAGGCTAATTGGCCTATAATCAGTGAAAGAACTTGGCGAATTTGACTTAGGAATCAATGCCAGAAAGTAAGCATTGGAAGCTTTGTACAGATTACCAGAGGAGAAAAAGTGTTTCACTGCTCTAATGATTGTCCCTCCAGTAATCAGCCAGGTGGCTGTGAAGAAGGAACCAGGGAAACCATCTGGCCCTGAGGAGCTGTCCGCCGTCAAATCAAAAACTGCCCTCTTAATTTCTTCTTCTTCCGGAATTCTTGTCAGGTGGAGGTTCATGACAGAAGAGACTTTGTTACTCTCTAATTCAAAAAGGCTCCCTCCAGGATCGGGGTGAACTGACTGTGCCAGGCCTGAAAAGTGACTGACTGCCAACTGCTGGATTTGGGTTGGGTCCTCAATCCAATTACCATTGGATTGGATTTTGTCAATTCGGTTAACAGCCCCTCGAGATTTTGCATAGGCATGAAAGAAAGCTGTGTTTCTATCTCCATCTTTCAGCCATCTCACTTTTGATTTTTGGCGCCAGTGGAGATCTGATATTTGTAGCCAATTGTGAAGAGAGGCCTTGGCCTCCGAAAGAGCCTGGTGGAGAGAGTCTGTCGGACCAGCATCCAGCCTTGCTTGGATTTCCAGCACATTCCTTTCCGCTTCTTGAGTCTTGAGTCTGATTTCTCCGAAGACAGTCTTGTTCCACACTTTGAAGACTTGCTTCATTACTTTCAGATTTTGAGCTAGCACGTATTGGGGATGGCCCTCAATGTCTGACTTCCAATTTTCCTCAACAAGACTATGGACTTCCGGGTGTAGCGTCCACATCACTTCAAATTTGAAAGGAGCATTTGAAGGAGAGGGACTCTGTCTGTGAGAGAGAAGCAGGGGGCAATGATCAGAAGAGACCTTTGGCAAGTGGGAGAGCAGAGGATCAGACGAGATGACAGTCCATTGGTGGTTGCATAGGGCTCTGTCTAGTCTTGCTGCAACATAGCTGGTGCCTCTGCGGTTGTTAGACCATGTGAATTTGTTTCCAGAATAGCCCATGTCTTGCAGACCAGAGGCTAGCAGCATCTGTTGGAAGTCAGTATTTAAGCGAGAAGGTCTGAGACTAAATTTTTCAGAGGCAGAGAGGATGGAGTTGAAGTCTCCCAGCACGCACCAAGGGGTATTTGAAGAAGCTTGAGAAGTAAGGTAGTCCCAAAGCTCTCTTCTGCGAATATAGTTTGTGGAGGCGTATATTCCAGTGAGAAGGCATTGGGTAGCATTGGCCGGGTTAGTGAAAGACAGGGTTAAGAATTGGCTGGAGAAATCCAATAGAGAGAATTGGAAAGCGGAAGTAGTTTTGAAAAAACACCAGATGGAAGCAGCTGATTGATTGAGGTTAGTGAAGAAGCCATCAAAGCCGAAGATTGACCTCAAGGAGGGAGGGGGAGAAGGGGTCATTGGTTCCGAGAGAAAAATAATATCAGGAGAGTGAGAAGAGATGAGATGATGGAGAGCCCTAAGGGAAGGGGAATTTGCAATACCCCTACAGTTCCAATAGAGGATTTTAATCATTTGGAAGTTGAGGGGAGAGAGGGAGGTCCATTTGAGCTTCTGGTCAAAGGGCGGGAGGAAGAGGCCTTTTTATTTTTGATTTTGGTTTTCTTTCTGTTGGAGGGAGTGGTGAGATTTACCTCTAAGGATATATCAGCTGGATGGGGGGAATTTGGGGGATCAGAGGAAGGCAAGGTATGAGAGGGAGAAGGAAGATGAGGGGGGAAGGGGACTGCATCAGTTGGCTCTATGAAGGAGCATTTTTCCAGAATGTCAAAGGGGTTTGTGGTATCTAGGATAGGAGCAGGGATTTTATCAAGAACTTCCAAGAAAATCTCCTTGGGTAGCTGATCAAGTCTGGAGTTTGACTGAAGATGATGACCAGAAGAGGTGGAGGGACCAGGGGAGTCAGGGGAAGGGAGAGGGGGGGGGGAGAGAAACAGGATCCTTTTGTTGGTCCAAGGAGCTTCCTGGAATAGGATGATCAAGAGAGACCACTTGGTTTGAGGCTGGAGCTGGGTCAGACTCAGAGGGGGATGCAGAGATTGAAATAGGATGGTCTTGGGAACCTGGCTCCATAGTTGGAGACTTACCCAGAATACCTTGGCTGTTGTGGCTCTGTTTATTTGAGGATCTGGGGACTGTTTTGCAGTAGGTTTCTGAGTGTCCATGGAGAAGGCAGAGGGAGCATGGCAGATTTTCATAGGAGACAGAGAGAAGGACTTCCTCTTCTCCTGCTAAATCCGCCTTGATTTCTGTAGGTTTAGGTCTGGAAAGATCAATGTTAACCAGGATTCTAGCAAAAGTGAGAATTTTTTGGGAGGCAGTGATGTCATCCAGTTTCAAGGGAGTGCCTATGGAACTTGCTAAGGAGAGGAGGATATTTGAGCTCCAACAGTGGTAAGGGATGCCATAGATACGGATCCAGACTGGGTGAAGATTTGGCCATTCTACAGAGCCTTGACCAGGGGACCAGGGGAGAAGAAGGAGTTTTCTATTCTGCAGGCTGTGGGGTGATTGAGACAGAACCAAATCCCGGTCTTCCTTTGAGCTAAATCTGAAGATAAAATGGCCTTTGTCTGTAAGGGAGATCAAACATGGTTTAGAGAGGTTCCATTGAGAGTTGGCTTGGGAGGTCAGCCATTCCACAGTCGGTCTTCTTCCAATGAATTTGCCTATAGCTGCATTTGAGAAGGAGTTTTTGCTTGGCTCAATCATGGAGGAAGGGATTTTCATGACTATCTGACCATCGATTAGAGAGGAGGATGGGAAGTCTGAGGGGGCTATCGGCTTTGAATCTGGGAAAAGGTCTAGCCAGGAGTTAGGTGGGGGCTTAGATTGCTGAACCAGAATTGGGTTGGAGACAGAGTTCAGAAGAGGAGCTAATGGTTCTGTGGGAGAGCAGGGGGGTAAAGGAGGAGGGTCGGGGGGTTTCAGAGGAGGAAGAGGTAAGGATTTACCTAAAGCTGTACTGAGGAGACCCGCCAAGTGGTTATGAAGAGTAGCTAGCTGAGCTTCATCCCAAACCTGAGTTGAGGGACGGTCTGAAGTGACTATTGAGGGCTGAGACAAGGTTTGAGACCTTAAGCCCGTAGTTGAGGAGCTAAGGGACTGGGCAGGATGGGTTGGCTGTGGCGATTTTGGTAGGAGGAGCTCTGGCGAGGGAACTGCCAAGGTGGATGTTGGTCGAACCAGAGCTGCGATTGACTGGGAGCTGGGTAGAGGGGGAAAATCTGAAGAGAGAAAAGGAGATGAGTTTTCGGCTTAATGGGGATCGGTTTCAGAGATGTTGGAGAGGATTTGGGAAGGAAGGGAACGAAGGGTAAGGGAAGGGTTAGGGCTTGCAGACATGGTGGAGGATTTAGATAAGAAATTGAATATGTGCAAAAGTCATTGATTTGGAAGATCTCGACAACTTGGAAGTTAGAATTGCAGAAACACTTTGTAGATTGGAGATGATTTTTCCTCCATCATTCTTTGATGTTATGATGCATTTGCCTATTCATTTGGCACATGAAGTTAGACTTGGTGGCCCTGTTCATTTCAGATGGATGTATCCTATTGAAAGGTGTGTATAATATTTTATTTGGTACTTCGTGTGATTATGCTTCAGAAGTATTATATGTTAATCCTTTTTGTTCGTAGGTACCTAGGTGTTCTGAAATCATATGTACGCAATAGGAGCCGACCGGAAGGCTCTATAGCTGAAGGCTACATAGCTGAAGAGTGTTTGACATTTTGCTCTAGATATTTACATGAAAGAGTTGACACGCGATTTAGACGACTACAGAGAAATTTTGACAATGTAGGCACTGAATTGCAAGGTTCTTCCACACTAACAAAGCACGGTCGACCTTTATGGAATGGTGAAATGTTTACACTAGAAGAGACCACTTGGGTCCAGGCACATCGATATGTGTTGTTTAACACCGATGCAATCAGCCCGTACCTAGAGTAAGATAGTCATTATATTTTTTTTTTCAAATATATACAACTATTACTCTTGCTTATCACATTATATGCCTGAAATGTAGGGAACATCTCGAGATTATGGAAAGTCAGAGATATCATGGCAGATCAAGGCAGTGGGCCACTGAACACGGACATAGCAAAGAATTTCATGAGTGGTTTGAAGCTCGTGTACGAAATCAACAAGTTTCAAAAGATATCAATGAAGGTCCTCGGGATCCCAAGATCCTAACCCTAGAGGGGGGGTGAATAGGGTGAGCTACTAATAGTGACTAACTATGACCAATTTTAACTTCTTTAAATTAACTAGTCACTTGTGATGATTAACAAACAAAATGCGGAAGCTAAACAAAATCACCACATAGCACACATCATAACACAATGATTTATAGTGGTTCGGCCTCAATGCCTACATCCACTACCGGCTTGTGTTCCTCACACCCCACCGGATTTCCACTATTTATGCTTTTCCAAAAGGCTAAGCAATAACCTCAACACTATGCTTTCAAGGATAAGCAATAACCTTACAATGTTGTTTTTCAAGGCTTAACAACAACCTATACAAGATGCTTTTCAATGGCTAAGCAATAACCTTACAACAATAGATTTTTCTCAAAGAAAGTGTCTTCACAAAACACTCTTATGAGATTACAATTTAAGCTCTAATAAAATTGCCTCTAAGTAGGCGGATAAGAAAATGAAAATCTAACTCACACAACACAATGAAATGCAAAGATGAATGCTTATGATATGTGTGTGTGGAAAACTTCAATCAAGTTTAAAAAGAAGGCTTAATCAATATATGCTAGAAGCATTTGAAAGTTAAGGCACACAAAGATTTGATTGAAGTTATATGCAAATCACTTGAACAACTACAAACTTGTTAATGATGTGAAAATCAAAAGATCACAATTTGAATGTTTAAGCCTAATCAAGTGATGCATGTGCTATGCTATGTTGTTTTCAAAAACAAAGGTTTAACTTAAGATTCAAATGAATGAAAACAACAAAGATGATTCAAACAAGTTAATGAAACACGTTTATAAAACAAATCAAAGGTTTTAACAAAACATGATTTATAAAGTTTTAACACAAAACTTGGTTTGAATCAAAGTGAGAAATCCATCACAATCTAAAACAAAGATTGAATGAAGGTAATGGATTTAACACATCATAGTTTATATGCTAATAATCATTTACCAATATTTTAGTCAAAGCATAAAACATATGATTAACAAAAGTAAAGCTTACTTGATGATTTAACTTAATGATCCAAGCTTTAGCTTTACTAATGACCCTCTTGGTCTTTCTTAGTTCATCCCCTTTTTCCTTGACTCCAAACTCCTCAAAGATGGCTTGGAAGGTCTAAAATGTTCAACCCTTTTTCAAAGGGAATGAAGCCTTTTTATACACAGAAAACAGAGTTTCTGCGTGTCCCCGGTCGACCCCCAGCTTGGCTCGGTCGACCGACCCTTAACGGTCAGAAAAATGACCGTTGGAGAGCCAAACGGCTCTCTGCCCAGTCGACCCGCAGTGTACGCGGTCGACCGAGATGTGTACCCGGTCGACCGAGTACACTGGGCCCTGGGCCACTTTTCCCATTTTGCATACTTTTGCAATTTTCAAAGATTTTTGATGTGGGACTTGTTGGGGCCATTAAATCAAGCTTGAAACATGATTTAAATCAATCTAAGTATTTTTAAAATCATGAATCATAAAAAGCCACAAATCATTTGAAACTTTAAAACTTAGGCTAAGCTTGAATTTTGAAATTCCTTTTACAAAATCAATTGCATCCAAAATTAAAACCAATTCATGCATAAAACATGAGTTTTACCATATTTAAAAACAATGCATGGATAAAATAAGATTTCAATGTTTTCTAAAATAATGCAAGTGTGAGAAATCAAATGATGATTAAAATGATATGCATCCATCAAATTGCAATACACAAAATTCCTAACAATCTCCCCCTTTGCAATTTGATGGCAAACCTTAACTTAACACTAAACCTCACACTAAGTCTTCAGCTCCTTGGCTTGACACGGCTTGAAATCTTCGGATGCTCCTTCACTTAGCTTGGGCTTTAGCTCTTTTGATCTTCATTCTTCTTGTCCTTAGCTCCAAGCTTTCTTTCTTTTATCTTCTCTCCCCCTTAGACCAAGCACTCTCTCTCCTTGGTCTTTCTCTCCCTTTGCCATTGAATGCTCTCTCCCCCTTTGATCTTTCTCCCTTTTTGGGTAGCTAGAGCATTTTCTCCCCCTTAATCCTTTCTCCCCCTTTGCCATTAAATTGCAAAGGTAGCAATTGAAGAAAGGTACCTACACACATGAAACAAGGAAAATACCTTTAGTAGCACCTGTTAACAAATGAAATCGAAAATGAAATACTTAACAGGCTATTATGCATGTGAGTAAGTTATAAGGGAATAGCAATGGTGAATTTGATCATCTCTAATGCTTCCTTAGAAGGTTTACTCCCCCTCAATCCATAATCTTCTTTTGTCATACTTTTGACAAGAATATAACTATTAGATGCAAGAAGAAGATGGTTTAACCAATTGAGGGATAACTTCAAGGGAAGGATTAGATACCAATTGATAATGATTAATTATAAGGCTCAATGATCAAATTACCAAATTGGAGAGAAACCAATTGACCTATAAGCTTAAGGAAAGTTGAAGAGCAAGGTCAAAAGGTTAATCTATCATGGATACCAATTGAAATAAGAACCATATCAATTGAGATTTAAGAGTATGACTTATTAGCTCAATCACTCTAAAATGGACTTAAGGAATGTAACTAGAAGGATTAATCCAAGTTAGAGCTATCCATGATGATAAGGGGTTTACTAAACATAGCATCAAATAATATAACTATGAAAATCATATGCTATGTAAATTTTAAAATCATTTCACTCAATCATAAAATATGACTATCAAGTGTAGGATGAGTGAAATGAAATTCAAACCATGATGCCTACCTCAATCATTAACCAACCAAGATTATTAACACATAAACATGGTGGTCACGAGATTTAACCAAATAAGCAAGAGAGGTGGCAAACATGACCATTTATGAAGCTAATGGAATGTGACATGGAACAAAGACATATTACTATCAAGTTTAATCCAATGTGCACAAGGTTTATCACAAATATATAACATCAATTGGAAGTTATACTAATTGAAAATGATATCATTTGATTACCAATTGAATATGGAACATGTTTGAGAGCAAGCATGTGACAAACACAAGATTCCATCAAGCAACATAAATGAATATTCATCACTTTAATGATATAACTATTGAGCATAGTGATGAACATGAGAAATTGCATTTTGAAAATATATGACTTATAAGAATATGCAATTTCCAAAGTGTCAACCATATGAATACAACATCTAAGAAATCCATCATTCAAGAGATATAACTATGTAATTCAAGAAATGAATTTCATAGAGGTTCATATATGATCAAACACTACTATGAGGTTGAAACATGTATAAGTATGACAAGTACACATGAATCAAACATCATAACCATCCATTTCACAAAAATGACTAGAAAGCATAAAGGATGGATTTGGGTTCTAGTATGGTTACAAAAAAAATAATTGAAGAACACAACCATACATGGAACAAATAAAACATTTGCATAAAGAATGTAACTAAAAGAGCAAACATGCAAATAGTCTATCACAACATTCATTTCCATTAAAGGATGACATACGCAAAATCATAAGGAAATGAAAACATGGAACATGCTTTGATGAATACAACAAAAAGTTTTAAAGCATTTCCATTCATGCAATCTTCAAATCATAAACAAAATCATGGGCATAATGTATATGAAAATAAAGAAAACACCTTATCAAACATCAAATTGTATTCTAAGCAATATCACTACCAAGAATCATACAATTTGATTTTAAAAACCATTCAACTTGCATTTTAAAAGATATAACTTAATTGGAAAACATACAAGTTGATCTTTTCAAAGTAATTTTCCATGTGAAAGTATAACGTAAAAATTCATGGAAAAATTAAATTGATTTAAGTCATTTGTTTTTCAAAATAATCTAACTAAGATATACAAACAAATGATATTGCAACATCAATCGATTATGAAAGATCTAGCTATGAAAGCTTTGAACCCATAATCAATTGAACATGTAGAAATGCAAACAAGATGTGACTATAAAAAGCAAATCTAACATGTGAGAAATACAATCAAATGATTTTGAAAACCATGATATGTGACTTAGGGAAGTACATGAAGACAAAATCAAATGATCATAAAGAAACAAATGCATTTTAAAAAATGTAACTAAGAAAGAACATAAAATGCAAATGCAATCATGACCAACAAAAAGATTTAACTATTAGGTTGGTCAATGAGGTCCAAGGCCCTAAGGTTTGTCTATTTGTCTAACTTTGGGAATCCACCTAAGGTCTTGGGATGGATGAACTTTGAGGTCTAACTTAAACTTCTCACCAACTCTAGGAGATTTAACTTGATAAATTATTAACTTAGACTTATCACCATGAGATATAGATTTAACTAAGTTTAGCTTAGATTGGTGATTAGTCTTTTGGTGAGTTTGCTTCTTTGGGGTTTGAACCATTTTTCTTTTCTTCTTATCTCCTCCCTTTAATTGACTTTTGAATTTCAAATTTATCTTTGCAACTTTCTTCAAAAGTTCTTTCATTTGTTGAGTTAAGGGAGGTAGGTTGAGAACCTTTTTATTTATAGATTCTTTTAAACTTGATTTAACTTGTTTAATCTTTTTAGAATCTATTTTAGGAGACTCCTTCTTAATTGATTTTACTTGTTTAGTCTTTTTGGAGTCTTCCTTGGATTTTAGTGTCTTAATCATCATAGTATTTGATTTTACCTTTTTAGGTTCAAATATGGATTTAGACACATTTCTTCTTCTTAATTTGCACTCATACCTAAAATGTCCTTCAATGCCACAATAATTACATTTAGACATGGGCAAAGAAGTGTGAGTGCTAGAGAATGAGGACTCACCTTTCACAAAAGTGTTGGTGAATTTAGGGTCATATGAGGTATTCCTATCAAATCCAAGACCCGTCCTATCTCCTTTTGATTTACCCAATAACTTTTCCAATCTTTCTTCACTTTGGGTAAATTTGCACTCATACTTTTGTTTGTATGTTTCAAGTTGAGTGACTTTGGTTTTAAGGGTTGAATTCTCATTTTTAACTTTAGTTAGTTCTTGTTCAATTCCCTTAAATTTGATTAGCTCTTCATTGGCAAGTTTTAACTTCATTTCAAGTTCATTAACAACATTAGATCCAAGTTCTAAGGTGTTTAAATTATTTTGAGCATTTGACAAGTTTTCCATTGAAATTGTCAACTTGGATCTTAAATGGATAATGTTCTCATCTTGTCTTTTTAAAGTATCTCTTAGACTTAAATTTTCTTTCTTAAGCTCATCACAATTTATCTTTGTTTTATTTAGTTCAATTTGAGCATTAGATAAATTTTCCTTAGAGATACTTGACTTAGATTCAAGATTGTTAAAGTCTTCATCTTGCCTTTTTAATTGATCTCTTAGTTTAGAATTTTCCTTATTAAGATTATCACAATCTATCTTTGATTCTCTTATATCATCTTTAATATTAGATAGATTATGTAAAGAGATCATAAACTTAGAGTCTACACAATTTATTAATTCTTCTTTCTCTCTAAGTTCATCTTTAGAAGAGACTAATTCTTTGTTTAGTCTTTTAGATTCTTGTTGTAGTCTTTTATTCTTTTTAACAAGCTCTAAGGAAAATGTACATAATTCATCATAGGCTTGTTGAATGTCATCTTCATTTTCATTAATTTCTTCTTCTTTTAATTTAAGTTTGGATTCAAGTTGAGATACTTTAAATTCAATGTTTGAATCTCCAATAGATGGAAGAAGAAGGGATCTAGAAGAATCTACACAAGAATCTACAAAGTCTATCATAGTGGGATCCATTCTAATGATTTTCATAGAAAAGCAATACTAAGGTTTTGATCTAGATTAAGGATCAACTCCGGGTTGTTAAGCCCTAAATGGAGTAACCTTGCTCTGATACCAATTGAAGGTCCTCGGGATCCCAAGATCCTAACCCTAGAGGGGGGGTGAATAGGGTGAGCTACTAATAGTGACTAACTATGACCAATTTTAACTTCTTTAAATTAACTAGTCACTTGTGATGATTAACAAACAAAATGCGGAAGCTAATAAACAAAATCACCACATAGCACACACCATAACACAATGATTTATAGTGGTTCGGCCTCAATGCCTACATCCACTACCGGCTTGTGTTCCTCACACCCCACCGGATTTCCACTATTTATGCTTTTCCAAAAGGCTAAGCAATAACCTCAACACTATGCTTTCCAAGGATAAGCAATAACCTTACAATGTTGTTTTTCAAGGCTTAACAACAACCTATACAAGATGCTTTTCAATGGCTAAGCAATAACCTTACAACAATAGATTTTTCTCAAAGAAAGTGTCTTCACAAAACACTCTTATGAGATTACAATTTAAGCTCTAATAAAATTGCCTCTAAGTAGGCGGATAAGAAAATGAAAATCTAACTCACACAACACAATGAAATGCAAAGATGAATGCTTATGATATGTGTGTGTGGAAAACTTCAATCAAGTTTAAAAAGAAGGCTTAATCAATATATGCTAGAAGCATTTGAAAGTTAAGGCACACAAAGATTTGATTGAAGTTATATGCAAATCACTTGAACAACTACAAACTTGTTAATGATGTGAAAATCAAAAGATCACAATTTGAATGTTTAAGCCTAATCAAGTGATGCATGTGCTATGCTATGTTGTTTTCAAAAACAAAGGTTTAACTTAAGATTCAAATGAATGAAAACAACAAAGATGATTCAAACAAGTTAATGAAACACGTTTATAAAACAAATCAAAGGTTTTAACAAAACATGATTTATAAAGTTTTAACACAAAACTTGGTTTGAATCAAAGTGAGAAATCCATCACAATCTAAAACAAAGATTGAATGAAGGTAATGGATTTAACACATCATAGTTTATATGCTAATAATCATTTACCAATATTTTAGTCAAAGCATAAAACATATGATTAACAAAAGTAAAGCTTACTTGATGATTTAACTTAATGATCCAAGCTTTAGCTTTACTAATGACCCTCTTGGTCTTTCTTAGTTCATCCCCTTTTTCCTTGACTCCAAACTCCTCAAAGATGGCTTGGAAGGTCTAAAATGTTCAACCCTTTTTCAAAGGGAATGAAGCCTTTTTATACACAGAAAACAGAGTTTCTGCGTGTCCCCGGTCGACCCCCAGCTTGGCTCGGTCGACCGACCCTTAACGGTCAGAAAAATGACCGTTGGAGAGCCAAACGGCTCTCTGCCCAGTCGACCCGCAGTGTACGCGGTCGACCGAGATGTGTACCTGGTCGACCGAGTACACTGGGCCCTGGGCCACTTTTCCCATTTTGCATACTTTTGCAATTTTCAAAGATTTTTGATGTGGGACTTGTTGGGGCCATTAAATCAAGCTTGAAACATGATTTAAATCAATCTAAGTATTTTTAAAATCATGAATCATAAAAAGCCACAAATCATTTGAAACTTTAAAACTTAGGCTAAGCTTGAATTTTGAAATTCCTTTTACAAAATCAATTGCATCCAAAATTAAAACCAATTCATGCATAAAACATGAGTTTTACCATATTTAAAAACAATGCATGGATAAAATAAGATTTCAATGTTTTCTAAAATAATGCAAGTGTGAGAAATCAAATGATGATTAAAATGATATGCATCCATCAAATTGCAATACACAAAATTCCTAACAATCAAATGGTTATCTCGTGGCCCGAACTACGTTGCCAAGAGATTCAAAGGTTAAGTCATAAATGGTTTTAGGTTTCACATTTATGATCGTGACTTGGGAAAGAGAACACAAAACTGTGGGGTTGCAGTGACTGCATCCACTTCTAGTTTTGCAAGTAATAGAGATCAAAATCCAATCATTGGTGATGTTGCTTACTATGGAGTGGTGAAGGAAATAATTGAGTTAGATTATTATGGATTTCAAAGCTTTGTGTTGTTTCAATGTGACTGGTTTCAAAATACTCTAGATGAGTTCAATCTTCCAATTGTCAATTGCATGAAATTGATCTATAAAAATGATCCGTTTGTCTTAGCAAGCCAAGTTCACCAAGTTTTTTATGTGCAAGATCCGACTCAACAAGATCAGTTTAATGTCATCAATGCAATACCAAGAGACTACAGTGAGAGTTATAGTCAATCATGTACAAGTGATATGAATATAGATTGTGTGGGTGAACAGAATGTACAAATGACTGATTGATCATGTACCACCATATTATTTTGAAGATGTAAGGGATCTTATGTTTTGTAATATAACCTCTTTGTTTATAAAATTATCATTCTGTCTATAACTATTTGTACCTTAATAGAGGCATCTTTAATATAGTTCTTAAAAGTCATTACTGCTTATCAGTTCGTAAACATGTGATTTCATCTCCATTTCTTTTTAGATAGGCCTACTGATGAGACATTGGCTGAACCCACATGAGTTTGATTATGTTCATCTGATTTGAATTACATGTTTGTTATATGGAAGCAGATATGATGTGAATAACATATCTGCTGTTTTTACTCTTTTCAACCTTCAAGCATGTGAATAATAGTATAATTTTTTTCTTCAATTTTTAAATACATATAGAATGGCTAATCAATTGATTATCTTATGGAAGATTTTTACCATGGGAAAGGACAAACATAAAGCCTCGACTGCTAGCATTCGTGCAGGCAAGGTACCAATGGCAAAATCTCTTATGAAACCTGTGTTACAACGGCCAACGCTGTTTCCAAGATGGCATAGGAAGCCTGCCAATTCCAATGGCACTCATGTGGATGATTTAGATCCTATGCATAGCAATCAGTCCCAAAGTTCTAGTCATGATATGGAAAGAGATGAATCTGAACATGATATTCCAGAATCTGAACATGATATTCCAATATCTGATGGTATAGAGATTGAGCACGAGAATGATGAGGTGGTTTCTAACGTACAGGGAGAGGATGAGAATCCAAATCCATCCAGCACTACGAATACACAGACTGGTGAAGGTAAAAAACTTAATATGTTATGTTAATTCATATGTCAATTATTTTTTGTAATTATCAAAATCTCAAATACTAATATCATACTTTTTTTATATGTCAAAGTGCCTAAAGAGAGGAAGGTTAGGAGAGAGACAAGGTGTCTCAATATAGTAGGTAGACGTTTGATTGAACGACCTACTATTATATTAAATGATAAGAATCAGCCAATTGGACCAAAAGAAGATGTTGCATCGTTAAGCTCATTCTTGGGGACGATGGCACGAAATACTCATTTACTTCCTCTCACACTTGATAGCTGGCGTGAAGTGGATATGAAAAAGAAAGACGAACTATGGAAAGAAGTCATGGTAATGTATATTAATGACGCTTATTTTATTTAGCAATTCTAATTTGTGGATACGTTTTTCATTATAATAACATGCATTTGATGCAGAAAAAATATATCATTCATGAAGATGCTAAGAAATGGGTATTTTCTACCATTTCATCCGCTATGCGTGTGTGGAAATGTCGTTTGAAAGCCAAGCATTTTAAGAAACACACAAGAACATCAACATGTCTTAAAGATCGACCAAAAACAGTGCCCATGGAGCAGTGGGCAAAGATTGTGAAGAAGTGGAGTTCTGAAGAATCAAATGTATTGTCTAATATATTCAAAATGAAGATTTCCTACATATATCTCATGAACAATTTTGTGACTGCCTTGTAATTAACCTCACAGGTGTTGAGTGAGGCCAATGCTAAGAATAGGATGAATGCAAAGTATATTCATACAATGGGTTCGAAAAGTTTTGCTAGAGTGCGAGAAGAGGAGGTGAATATATGCCCTTGCATTATTGTATGTACTTTTAAGTTGTATGTACTGATATAAATTGATAATGACTATATTTGCTAATGTCAAATATGTGATTTGAAATAGAAAAGAAAAAGGCCAAATGAAGAGGAACCATCTGACGTGGACATGTTTATGTTGACTCGTAAGAGGAAAGATGGGTCATTAAACATTGATGAGGAGACAAGGGTAAGATTTTTTTTTCTGCTTATGTTATTAACAACCAGTTTTAGTTCATTGATTATGTTGATTGTATGTAACAATGGTCTCATTTTTCAGATTGAGCTAGAGCAGTTGTCTTCTCAACCTCCTGATACACCCGAGAGTAGCACTGCTAGAGATATTTTTTTTGAAGAAAGTATTAAAAGACCACTCTGGGCATGCACCTTTGTATGGAAAAGGTGTTGTGCCGTCCGATTTGAAAAGTCGCTCAAATAATGTCGCTTCTGAAGGAATGGTTGATAGTGTGGTGGTTAGGGAGAGGAAGGCAATTGAGGCAGAAGAAAAGTATGAGAGAATGATTTCTGGATTGCACACTGTGCTGGAAAATATTAGACGAGAATATCCAAACATAGAAATTACGCAAGAATTATTCGTCCAGCAGGTGCATGTTTCTCCTGGAGATGCAGGTAGTGCTTGTGTCATTCGGCAACGATCATCTGCGGGCACAAATAATGTAGATAAGGTACAAATAATTCGAAAGCATTATTTTCCTTGAAAAGCAATTCTGTTTGATTATGCTAGATATGTTTTGATAATTATTGCCTTGGTTGTTTTGATAATTATTGCCTTGGTTGCCAATAACAATGCATGAACACATAAATTTTAAACATGCATGAACACATAAATTTTGTTATTGGTTCTCTTATGTTGATACCAATAACAATGCATGAACACATAAATTTTAAAAAACAAAACTAAAAATATCTATGTTGCCACTCAGAATTGTTTTCATGGAAATAGTGACAATTAAAAAATCAAGAATCAGAGCAGAATTAACTATTCAAATTATATAAGCAACCAAGTTCATCAAAAAATGACTAACAACAAAACGATAGAGGCACAACACTAGTTAGTATTCCCTTTCCCATATTTTGATACTCAATTCTTTGTACACAGGCTGTCATTGATCTTATGTGTGTGTCTGAACCATGTCAAACAACACTCTCAGATTTTCTCTTCTATAAGGGCCACCAATAGATTTCCTCTGCCGCAGGAACCATTGTTAGTATTCCCCTCATGCAATCATTCTTAATCATTTTAATATTCTTGCAAGTCCACATATCCATCTTATTATGTGCATCTCAACAACATGTACTTAGCTTTTTTATTTGTTGATTGGTAACATGTACTAAGCTCTTTTTCTTTTTCTTTTTCTTTTTTTTCTTTTTTTTTTGTGTGGGGTAAAAATGTACTTAGCTTGATAGTGATTATTTCTTCCAACATTCACCTTCATTCAACAGAGAAGGCCAAATCATTGCCTTATACAGTTGCCCCTTTCTAGTCGGAGTGGTACTTGATGATGACACAATACTAGCTTTCTTCATGATGAAGATTTTAAAAGGTGCTCTACAGCTAGCCCACGGGTCCCAAATATCAAAATTGGCGTCCTTTGATTTTTGGGGCTGTCTTTCATGGTTGCCAAATGATATTTTTAGTCCTTAATTTGACAGGGAATAATCACATTTGGGATGAGTCCCAGTTTTCTAGTAAGTCTTTTTGAGTCCTAGTGTAGTTTCCAAGTCATGACTAGTTTGGTTTTATAAGTTTAAAAAGCAAATGGTTAATGTCCTCTTTTGTGGAGTGTTTTTTGGCGTGTTTTTTGGTCAGCTGTTTGGTTTCTTTGTTATATCATATTCTTTGTACTGTCTTTTCCTTATTTGTTGGATAATGTCCTCTTTTGTCCAGCTTTTGTACATACTTTTGTTTAATTAATATTCTTTTGCAGGTTTTTCAAGAGGAGAATCATCAAGAGGAGAATAATGTCGCTGAAAGGGGCGGGATTGATGCAGCAACACTCTCGGGAAAATGAAGACATATATTTAAAGTTACATTGACTTTTCAATTTATGTTTTAACAATATTATATATCCTAAGTTGTGTATGATTTTAATATTTCAGATAATGTTCAAGAATTTTAATATTTTGGATGTCTCTAAATTTGTGGATGTTTTGATTGAATGGACTAATTTTGTGGATGTTATATCTGGATGAATTGATTTTGTGCATTATTGGAGAGAAATTATTGCAAATGCAATATGAAATTGAAATATAGCATTGCAACGGTTCAAGTAACCGTTGCAAAATATTATGTTTTTCATAATAGTGTAAACCGTTGCAAATGTTCTTTCAACCGTTGCAAATGGAACCATTAGCAACAATTATAACTGTTGCATCTTGCATGATTTTGCAACGGTTAACAACCGTTGCAAAATCATCTAAATAAATGTTGCGAAAATTATTTGAACTGTTGCAAAATACTCATATTGCAACACTATTGGCAACGCTTATGACCGTTGCAAAATGAATATAAGGCAACGGTTGCATGACCGTTGCAAAATAAATATAGGGCAACATTTCTCAATCGTTGCCAATAGAAGCTATTCGCAACAGTCATGGCAACGTTTTATAACCGTTGCAAATTTCACTCGTAACGGTTTAAGAACCGTTGCATCTTTTGTATGCAACGGTTAAGCAACGGTTAGGCAACCGTTGCATCTTTTGCACGCAACGGTTTAAAAAACCGTTGCGGAGGACTATTTTGCAACACTTATAACCGTTGCAAATTGTCACAATAGACAACGGTGATGAAATGTTGCAAATTATATTTACTTGCAACGGTCATAAAACTGTTGCGAAAAGGACAAAAAACCATTGCAAATTTTCTAGTTTGCAACAATTTTAGCAGGCGTTGCAAAAAGAAAATAAACCGTTGTAAAAACGATTCTGCAACGGTGGCAATTGCAATGGTTTCACAAACCGTTGCGAATTTTTTTTGCAATGGTTTTACTATATTTTGCAACGGTTTTCGACCGTTGCAAAATACCCCCATTTCTTGTAGTGCTGGTATGGCTTCCTACCCCGCTGCTGGGGCTGGCTGCCTCTTTCCTTGGGTTCCGGGCCTGCGTTCTCCTGGCCTTCCTCCTCCCGAGCCCGGATTTCGTCCTCCTCTCGGGCGATATAGCGTTTTATCCGGGACATCAAGGCCGGCATGGAGGGAGCGGGATCTCCAGCTAAATCTTTCCGCAGCTCGTGCCCTGGTAACAGGGCATTCCGGAAGGCGAAAATCGCCACCACTTCTCTGGTATCCTCGATTTGGCTGTAAATTGCCCAGAACCGCTGGGCGAACTGGGTGAGGGTCTCCCCCTGCTTCATCTTTAGAGCGAGGATATCAGCATCGGTCTTGGGGACGACGCTGTAGGCTTGGAACTTCTTGAGGAATGAGAGCTGGAGTTCTCTCCAACTCGAAATAGACTTTTCCGGTAGAGCGCAGAACCACTTCAGAGGGAGGTCGCTCAAACTGGAGGAGAAGATTTTTCAGTTGAGGTGGCCCTCGTTCCCCCATATGGACATCTTTTGGGAAAAGTGACGGAGGTGAGCGGATGGGTCAGACAGTCCGTCGTAGGGGACGAACCGTGGGACTGAGTACTTCTGGGGCAAGGGAGTCCTCTCGATGTCCCGTGTGAAGGGAGAGGCCCCCAGATCGGTGGGGCCACACATATCTTGCTGGTCCCGCATCTCCAGGTTATGCTGAAGAGCGAGCTTGATGCGCTTGTCGAGCCGCTCCTGCTCGTCGTCCTTCTCTAGCGTCAGCGCTCTTGGCTTTCGCTTCGTATGGCCTCGGCTATGGTGGAAATGAGCTCGTCCGTCACGGCCACGATGGCTATGGGTGTTGCTTGAGCCCTCATCGTGGGCATGGCTGCGCTTCTGATCCAGAAAGGCTCTTAGATCCTCTCGGGATGGCTGGACTACCTTGCTCTGGACAGCTCTCTTCTCGCCTTGGGGCTCTGAGGGCTGCCTTAGAGAGGCAGTGTGCACCGCCCTGAGCTGCTACTGGAGCTGGAGGATTATTTGTTCCTGCTCCTGGAGGAGAGCGTTTTGGGCTGCGATGTCTCCTCCAACATCAGGGGGTTGCACACGGCGTGGCTCCTCCACCGCCGCAGCTTTGCCTTTGAGAGGGCGCTCATGTCGACGCTCGTCCCGTTGGGGAGGCGCGACTTCCTCGTCAGAGCACGAGGTCTCGACTCCCTCTCGGAAGGGAATCTCGACGAAGGGTCGCGAGCCTACGCGCTCTTCGCCTGCAGACGCGCCATGGTCCGCTCCAGACCATCCCTGAGGCTGGATGCCGCCCTGTCAGTGATCTGGCGAAGATTGTGGACAGCTGGATGTCGCGTCTGTCTCACTGGCTCGTGCCCCTATTCCTCCACGTGTCCGATGATGTGGGGGGCGAAGGGCGCGAGTGGAGATTCTCTCTTACTTCGGCTTTCGTCCCGGCTCCTTCGGCCGAGGTCGAGCTTTCGGCCGAGGTGGGCACCTGGGCAGCCGAGCTCGGCGCTAGCGGCCCAGACCTGTCTGACTTCGGCTGAGGCCTCTGTCCTGGTAGCCGAGGTGAGTCTGGTGCCATGTGGATGGCACGCGAATGGCACGTGAGGCACGTGAGAATGCTTAGTCCCATTTGATGGCTGTGATTAGCGTAATCCTGGAGCTTTGAAAATATCCCCACACAGTCTGGATTATCAATAGATAGGTACCACAGTGGGGTTACACACATCCTAACGTGTGGGAGATAATACACTCAGGGGATCCGATTCCGGACATTGCACTGCCGGCATGTTCATGGGACCACCAGATGAATTAAAGGAAGGCCTGTCTCATGGTCTTGCTAAGCATCAGTGTATTCAGGTTCGGGCTACACACTACACTCCACTGAAGCTAGATACGAAAGTCTAATGATCAGGTCCAAAAGATTGGTTCATACTGTTGGAAATAGGGTGGGCCTCTAGGATAGGTTTCAAAAACTTTTGACCCACTTGACGCAGGGATCAACTATCCAGAAGGCTACAAAACCCAATCCAAGATCTATGTCCTCAATCTCAGTCATCATGATCAGTAAATACAATCTATCTAGAAGATAGAAACAGCAACATATAAGCTACGAATAAATCTACAACATGCAAGGAAGTAGATTATACCTTTGGAGCTCGGTTGTGCTCTAATGGAGGAGTTGCGTCTTTCTTTGATGATGAAACGCTTTCACTAATCAAATAGGGATCTCCAAGACCTCTTGATCTTCCACGCTATGACCCGTATCAGATTCTCCTTTTCTCAAGAAGATGGTGGGATCTCCAAGAGAAAACTACTAGGAACTCTAGGGAGGAACTAGAAAGAGAACTAGAAGAGAGAGAGGAGGAAGAGCATGTGCAACTATTGCACTAGGGAGGCTTAGGGCGTGAATCCCAATGTGGATTTATGCATGGGACGTCCAAGGCATCCTCCCCTCTTATTTATAGCTTTTGCAAGCCCAACTTACTAATTTTCATTAGAAGTCTTACTTCCAAAAATTAGTAACTATCTCTTCTTAATTAAAATAGAAGTCTTACTTCCATTAATTAATTAGTAACTTACCATATCATAATTAGAAGTCTCACTTCAAATATGATTAGTATCTTTCTAATTCCTTTCTAATTAAAATAGAAGTCTCACTTCTACTAAAATTAGTAAGTCTACTATTACCACTATTAGAAGTCTCACTTCAAATAGAAATAGTAACTTTCCTTTTAGAGTTCTACTAGAATTAGATACTTTCTAATAATTGGGCTAGCGTGGGGACCACTAGGGATTCCTTAGAAAGCTGGCTCCAACTGGGACACGCGACCCCACAACTCATGTGTAATCCGGGCCCACAGTTAATTGCAAATAACTCCACTATATAAATGCAATTGAACTCCAGTCTTAGGAATATTACATAGAAGACCCTAAACTTCCACATTACCACAAGTAGACCCCTCTATCAATATCCATGGATCAATTGGACCTGTCTTCCAAACTTGATCCATATCTTATTATCCTTGAGCCCCAATTAATTATAATGATCAATGGTACCTTTCCAAATAACTCTTAATCGGAATGGGTGCGCACTTACCAATGATAAATCCATTAATTGGCACAAGGGGATATTAGAGATAGATTCCATCTTGACTATTGAATGTTCCCACAGCTCTACTACCATGTACCCAAATCACCGAGGTGTTGACCTACAGTTGGCCTCACTCATTGGTGACTCAAAGCAAATGAATAGATAGAAACTTGAGTTCATTAATGTCTCAGGATTGAGAGCCTATTGCTAGGGAATTATGAGAGCAGACCTTAAAATAAAGACAGTGTTTATAAGGTGCTTCTCATGGTCCTTCAATACATCAAATGTACCATCACTATGATCCAGAATCTTCCATTCTGATGATCGAGACAAATCACACTATCTCATAGTGATCAAAGTGCTGCAACCTTGTCAGTATGAGATGTCCAGTCTCATCACTGGTTGTGAAGATATTTAAGTATAAGATTTGTCACACATGTCTCCCGTATGTGGATCTCATCCATACACATGTGTTACATCTAATATACTTGTGGACCCCGGTTCATCTCATGAACCATCATGTCATTCGTATTGGTTATGTGCAAGTATATAATAAATCACCATTCATCTCATGAAAGGAAAACATGAATATACTGATAAATAAAGAAATTAATCAATTTATTATATCATCTACTGGATTGAGTCCATAAAACTAACACATACTTCATATCCTATTTGTGTTGTCCAATCTCAAAATTCTCATTTGACCAATTTGGACGTCGACATGCCGACTCTGAAACTTCCATTTGCACCTAATGTGGCTAATGGGCCCAATTTTCAGGTGTTCTTCCTATGAAAAATAAGAGCATGTTTCCTTATTAGAGTAGGCGTTTCAAGTCTCATACTTAATGGGGAAGTTGTTTCATGAATTTGACCTACACCAAAATTGTAATTGCATTTGAATCAATGATGTTGACACTGTGGGCGTGTGCAACCAGCTGCATTTGTGTTTTCTCAAGAGTTTCGGTCTTGCAGGGAAGCCCTGGCACGGCAAATGCATGTGACCTCACTTCAACTTGTTAGAATATTTATACATTAGGCTGCTGTCAGAAGAAGATGTAAGGCCAAAACCGTTTTTGACAGAAAATCTGTCAAGTTGAGACAGAAGCATGTCTCGCTCTAGCGAGACACATGCTCGCTATAGCGAGCTGGGTGCAGGAGTTCAAGTTCGTTCAGAACTCTTTTAAAGAGTTGCAAAGGGACTTCTTTCCTGATGAGATTATTTATAGGAGTCTTAAGCACGAACTTAGGCCTATAAATTGGGTGATTATCTCAACCCAAAGTTGAAACACAACACACACAAGAAGTTAATTCTCTCTTGATCTGAGTAGAGATATCCTAAGAGAGATTTCCTTGTTTCTCTAGAGCCATTGAGAGATTGTTCTGAAGGACTGCTCTAGAAGGTTTTGCTGCTTCTACTCTCTTGTAGAAGATTGATCATCTTGGTGGACAAGGTGTGAGGAGATCAAGTAAGGAGAACGGTGCACGGTGGAAGTCATGTTAGTGGATTCTGTGCAAGAACAACTACAGTCCTGAGCTCGAGGTACAGACTGAGGTACAAGAGCTTGTGAGTATATCTTGTAAACTGTTCGTGAACTCTTGATTTCTGGTTTGTGGTTTTTCTCCCGGAAAGGGTTTCCACGATAAAATTGTCTGCCTTCTTGTGGTGTGTGATTGGTAGATAGCTAGTTCTATATTGTTTGATTGGTTTATTTCCGCTGCATTGATTGGTTAAATTAGAACTAGTAATTCATTCTAGTGGTACCTAAAAAACCTTCACGTGGTATCAGAGCGGGTTACACTATTTTATTGTGTTGATCCATAATTGCTAGAATGGATATCTACCGCGAAGGCACTTCAACCAATAAGCCTCCTCTGTTGGATGGTAGCAATTATGCTTATTGGAAAGCCAGGATGATTGCCTTCTTGAGAGCCATAGATCTGAAAGTTTGGAAATCTGTTGAGAATGGCTATTCTTTGCCCACTATTACTGCTGATGGGGTAACTGATCCCAAACCTGAAGATAAGTGGACTAAGGAAGAAGAGTTGGCTGCCACTTGTAACTCTAGGGCTTTGAATGCTATTTATAATGGAGTTAATATGTCAGAGTTTCGTAGAATTTCTACATGCACTACTGCAAAAGAAGCTTGGGATATTCTACAGACTGTACATGAAGGGACTGACACTGTCAAACAGTCGAAACTTCAGAAATTGTATACAGCCTTCGAAACCATAAAGATGGAAGATGATGAAACTTTTGATGATTTTAATTCGAAGCTGAATGCAATTGTGAATGATACCTTTACTTTAGGAGAACCAATTCCTGAAAACAGAATTGTTAAAAAGATTTTGAGGTCTCTCCCAGAAAGGTTTGATGGAAAGGTTGTGGCTATAGAAGAAAATAAAAATCTGAACACACTCAAAGTTGATGAGTTGGTTGGCAACCTACAAACTTTTGAAGCAAACCTTAGGTCTAATGGGACGACAAAATCTCAAGGTATTGCTTTGAAAGCATTTAAGGAATCATTCAAGAAAGCATCCAATGAATCATATAAGAAAGCTGCAAGTGATTCAGATTCCGATTCAGAGGAAATTGATCCCCAAGTTGCTGTACAATTCATGAAGCAATTTAAACTTTTTATGAAGGGACAGAAAACCGATGTGAAGATCCCTAAAATTTCTGGAAAGAAGAAATCTTTTAAAGGGATTCAATGTTATGAGTGTCAAGGCTATGGACACATTGCTAATGACTGTGGAAACAAAAAATCTCAAAAGAAGGCTTTGAATACTACTTGGGAAGATGAAACTTCTAATGAGAATGATGAAAATCCTGAGTCTGACACTGGCTAGGGGAAGTTTATTGCTTTTATGGCAACTTCTAGTTCTGTTGCTTCCCATGTTTCTTTTGAAGCTGAGACTGATCAAGATACTGAGTCAGAGGAAGAACCAGATTGGAAAGCTAAATATGAAACACTTTTCAAGAAAACCATGAAGATGGTTAAAGTGAATGAAAAAGTTGCTATTAATTGGCAAATGTCTGAAGAACAGAATACCTCCTTGAAAGCTGAACTTGCAGATTCACTTGAAAAATTACAAAAACTGGAGGATGAAAATAACAAGTTGGCTGACAAACTGACTGCAGAATCACAAAAGTGTGTCTTGCTTGATTCTGATATGAAGACTTTGAAAGCAGAGAATTTTGATCTGAATGGAAAACTCAAGATGGTTCTATCTGAGTTTGACACTGCTAAAGTTTCATTGAATAGGATGAACACTAGATCGAGAAAATTAGATGACATCATGTGCAGTCAAAAGGCAAACACTGATAAGCATGGTATTGGCTACGCTAACGGAGCATCCACCTCAAATGCCAAAGGTAAAAATTATTTTGTTCCAAATTCAGTTATTACTAATCCGGTTGTTAGTGTTGCAAAGAAAGCTCCAACGAAGCAGAATGTGTTACGTCCTGAACGAATCTCCACTTGTCATCATTGTGGAATTAAATGACACATTCGACCCCATTGCAACAAGCTGCAAAGTTTACCGAATCAAAAGCAATGGAAAACGCAGAAGACTGAGCTAAACAAGAAGAATACCAAAGCTGTCTGGGTCAAGAAAGAAGACCTCTCTTCTATATTGGTAGACACTTTGCTGAAATATTTAAATTTACAAGTGTGTGTGCCTAAGCAACATCACCCCTGATCTGCAAGATCAAGCCCCCACCCCAGTGCTGATACGGAGATCTTTCTAAGGGGCAGTCAATATTGAGGGGGAGCTACTGCATCCAGGTTGACAGAAGCTGCATGATAATATTTGTTTGTCAATTATGGACAAAAATAGGGGGAGAAGAATGGAGCTAGGGGGAGCTACAAGCCAAGGCAATTCAAGAGGTACATGTTCAAGCAAAGGGAATATATGATCTATAAAGCTGATTTTTTTTATTTTAAAATTCAATGTATTTTGGGTTTTACTTTTGGGTAGATTAAATTGTATTTTTTCTAGGGATTTTGTCCAAGAATTGCCAAAAGGGGGAGATTGTTAGAATGTTTATACATTAGGCTGCTGTCAGAAGAAGATGTAATGCCAAAACCGTTTTTGACAGAAAATCTGTCAAGTTGAGACAGAAGCATGTCTCGCTCTAGCAAGACACATGCTCGCTATAGCGAGCTGGGCGCAGGAGTTCAAGTTCGTTCATAACTCTTTTAAAGAGTTGCCAAGGGACTTCTTTCCTGATGAGATTATTTTTAGGAGTCTTAAGCACGAACTTAGGCCTATAAATTGGGTGATTCTCTCAACCCAAAGTTGAAACACAACACACACAAGAAGTTAATTCTCTCTTGATCTGAGTAGAGATATCCTAAGAGAGATTTCCTTGTTTCTCTAGAGTCATTGAGAGATTGTTCTGAATGACTGCTCTAGAAGGTTTTGCTGTTCTACTCTCTTGTAGAAGATTGATCATCTTGGTGGACAAGGTGCGAGGAGATCAAGTAAGGAGAACGGTGCATGGTGGAAGTCGTGTTAATGGATTCTGTGCAAGAACAACTACAGTCCTGAGGTCGAGGTACAGACTGAGGTACAGGAGCTTGTGAGTATATCTTGTAAACTGTTCGTGAACTCTTGATTTCTGATTCATGGTTTTTCTCCCGGAAAGGGTTTCCATGGTAAAATTTGTGTCTACCTTCTTGTGGTGTGTGATTGGTAGATAGCTAGTTCTATATTGTTTGATTGGTTTATTTCCGCTGCATTGATTGGTTAAATTAGAACTGGTAATTCATTCTAGTGTGTCCAAAAAAACCTTCACAACTCAATTATTCAAGGAAATGGTGCAGCAGAAAAAACTGCAACTGACAAACGCGATGCACACACCAATCAAGTAATCACACAATGAACATGGCAAATATTTATAAATTAAGATAAATATGCCTACGTCCATGGAAAAGAAAAACTCATTTTTATTCCTTTTTACGTCTCTCACGGATTACAGTTATAAGATACATTATAATATGTACATCTTTGGGGTATGGCCCAAAGATTCATCTGTTGAATGAACTTTGGGGTATGGCCCACAAGCGGGTCCCACTAATTGGTAGGTTTTGATTGACCAACAATAACAACTAAGCTACACGTATGGTAGAAGAAGCAATGGAGTAAGAAAAATAAATAGAAAACTATAAGTGGAGACTAGAAAGAAGATGCTGATGCCACACAATTTGGTTGAATTGAAGAACATTTTGTCCTTAATCGCTAGTATAAAATGCTCTTGTTTCTTCGGAGGACTGCTTTTCTCCTTTCTCACGCAGCCTGCTTCTAGAAGAAAGATCTAAACAGTCAACATCCGTGATTAAGTTGGTGGAAGACTACCACAAAAGCAGTCACACAAATGGTTCTAAAGTTGGGCCTGGACTTTGAGCTGGATCCTGACCCGGTTAATATTTTGTAGCTGGATCGGAACACATGCCTAATGTGTAGAGCCTGGGCCAATTAGAAACACCAATGGGATTAAATTGGTCTCGACCAAACTCTAGGCCTGACTAAGGACAATTTGTGGGCCTTGTTGGGACTTAGTAATCAGGTAGAGATGGAGGGTGGTTAAGTCAATACATGGATGAGGGTTTTGTTAAAGAGAAAAAGAAGGAGAAGGAGAAGAATTCAAAAGAAGGAGAAGGAGAAGAATTAGTATAACGATGGATACTTTGAGATTTTAAAACATAAAAAAATAGTAATGGAAATACATGATAAATTTAGTATTAAAATGCACTGGGGAGTAGGGTGGTAAATGGGTACCCGATTCTCCGATTACCCGAAGGTTCCGACCCGTTAGGATCCGGGTCTGGGTCCTTATTTTGGTCCCGATAAGAAAATGGTTCCGGTTCCGGATCCTTTTTTTGGAACCGATACCTAAACGGTTCCGGTTCCGGATCCACAGTGGCTCAGACCCGTGGACCCGAGACCCGACCCAATATATACTAACATAAGGTTACTTTATTATGTGAGAACAGAACCCTTTTTACTTTTCTACATCTCATTGCCTGTTTGGATGTGATTTCTGAGTTTTTGGTTAAAAGTGTCTGTTATTGATAGACAAAATGTCACATTAGTATTTGTAGGTACGTGATCCAATTGAAATGTGAAAAAAGCATAATTTTTTTAAAGAAAAATACAGGTATTAGTCTAGACCCGGAACCGGAACCAGACCCGCCTCACAAACGGTTCCGGTTCTGGTTCCCATTATTCTTAACGGTTCCGGTTCCGGTTCCGGTTCCCCTTCTTAGAAAACAGTTCCGGTTCCGGTTCCACCCTGGACCCGGACCGGAACCGACCCGTTTACAACCCTACTGGGGAGTAATAATTGAATGTATTCGATATAGAATGTTTATTTATTATCGGTTGGGAGGAGGAGATGGTGGTGGTGTGGTGCGTGTTGGGTTGGATAGATCACAAGGAGGCTTTTGATGCCTTTTGGTAAAAATAATTTGTCTTTATAGAACGGGCGGTTGCCCACGTAGTTGGGAACCCTGCCTCTCATCCCGATTATTAGGGTTGATCCCTGAGTCTCTTCCTGTATTTGCAAGTGCTCTTTCCCTGCATGTGCATGTGTCCTCTCCTCTCATGTGCAAGTGCTCTATCACGGTGTGTGCGGTACTCTCACTTCTAATCCTACCTTTCATTGTTCTACCATACATCCATCTCAACATTCCATCTCTATTACACTAATTTTGCACATGTATTGCTTCTTCATTGACTAGCATATTGCTTCATAGGTTACAGCTGATCTAATCGCTATGATGTAAAATTTTTTTTTTCTTTCAATCTTGTTATTACACACAAATCACAAAGCATTCTCAAAAGCAAGTCTCCAACTCAATTGTCTTGCTCTTATACCGTGTTCAATATATTCCTCAAGTCTCTTGATCTTTACTAATTATCAAGCTAAGATATCAAAATGAATCCCTTTTGTTGACACCAAAAATGTCACTTTGCCTCTTCAAGATCCAAAGAGCTACATGAAGTCGCAACCTGCCATAAATAGGCAATGCTGCTTCCAAAAATAAAATCTTGTCAGAATCAAACAAAAACTGCAAGATTCTTCCAGACAGCCAAAAGAGGAGTACACAAGAAGTTTCAGGCCATTTCAAAATCATTTGGCCTAACTTCGCTTCTCCGACAGCCAAATCAGGCCTCTCGGCGGCAAAGCTCTCCGGGACCATGGTTTCCAAGACAGAACCTATGGATCATCTTAAAATGACTCCAATAGATTCCCTGTCAAATTTCAAGTCAATCGGACATCGGTTGACCACACATCAAACCGCGACATCTTCATCGCGACAAAAAGCAAGTCTACAGGTGATAGGACCCCAAACGGCTTCGAAACTCAAACAAAAGCCTATGGTTGGTCTTATTTATTGCTCAGGAGGCTTCACACCAAATTTCAGGTCATTCCGACATCGTTTGGCCCAGTTTCAGCTTCTGACGGAAAATCGGCAGCTCTGCGCGACAAAGTCTTCGGCTTTCTCAGGAAATTGGAAACTTTGCAAAATAAAATGCAAGGATTCTCATCAGGTTTCCTACAAAGAAATCAGGCCAATAAATGGTGAAAATGTCAAGGAAAAGTACAGAAGAAAAAAGAATCGAAAAACAGCAAAAACGGACGCAAAACGGGACACGAAAGGGGGAAAACCCCCCCCAGGGTCGCAGCCCCCTGCGACCCTGGGCCAGGGTCGCCGGCGACCTTGGACCCCGGGGTCGCCGGGAAAGCCCCGGAAACCCCGGTTTTCGCCTTTTTTTCGTGATTCGAAGGGCCCAGCCTCTGGTACTTTCCAAAATTCATGCTTTGAGACACCAAGTCCTCTGACATCCGTCCAAAACACGGGGTAAATCATCAAGAGTATCGAAGACAGTATTGATCGCCACCCGGTCAACCAAAAAAAGTGTGCTTTCCACCCGACCGATCGAGAAATCGACAGGACAGATGGCACCGACCTGCTGTTGGCAACAAACACCTGAAATTACATGGTCATCTGATGTCGATCTACATGAAGATCCATCGATGATCATCAACAGAAGAATCTCAAAAGACGTGGCACGGCCCGCGACTCTTCAGCTGCTCGGCGACCACTTAATGCGATTAATTGACTAGCTTTATTACAGTCATTAATCCATTTCTTTGGACGGCCCAATCAGAAGCAAGCATTCGGGAGTTACAAGTCAAGAGATTCATGGCATTTAACCCATGAAACTCCTACCATCATGGCGATTAAAGGCGATTAAATGCCCTCAATCTCCTCCGGCCAATCAGAAGCCAAGAAAAAGGAGTTACAAAATAAACAATTCAATTTTGTAACTCCTCCCATTATGCGGCTTAATGACAATAAAAGCCCATAAACCCACCTAAAAGGCTACCTAAAAGCCTATAAATAGGAGGGCTCTCTAAGAAGAAACAACACACAACGAACATCAACAGACAGCAGTCAGAAATCCAGAGAAAGAAAAAGAGAGAAAACTCTGCGGAAGTTCTACACCGGCCACCGCAACAAGGTGACAAAAGTCCCTTGGGGGGTACCCCCCCAAGTTCCTTGCCTTCTCCTCCTGCCTCCAATGGCTTAGATATGGCTTTTCAGCCCGTCTACTCGGCTTTTTATTGGACATAGGACCTTCCTTTGGTCTTTATCCTTTAAAAACCCGAGGTTATAGCCAAGCCAAGCGAATCAATAGCATCCTCTGTTCTCATCTGCATGGATGATGGCGAAGCCCACATATGGCTTGCGACCGTCAATCTAAACGAGTCCCCCACAATCTCCTGAGAAGTTAGATCCTCATTTTCTTGCTTTTCATTGTAGTTTGTATTTTTTCAAAAGAGACAAAAATCACGATTCTTGTCTTTCATTGTTGATAAGGATTGTAAATCGGCTATAAACGCCAAAATCGGCTATAAACGCCAAAAATCGGCTATAAACGCCAAAATCGGCTATAAATGCCAAAAAAATCGCCTTTCACGGCAAATCAAGAAAATGTCTCTTTTCTTAAATATATGTGCAATGGAAAACTTGAAAGAAGTTGATTTCCTTTTTACTTGCGAAGGTTGATCTCCGGATCACCACTTGCAATTCCAAGTAAAAATAGAAAATCTGGCACACCCACAAAAAAAAGAAATGTTGATGCACGCCCCTGCCCCCCGGTTACGAAAGGGTCGGACCCAACGGACTCCCACGTCCGCCGACCTCGGTAGAACCAAGCAGGAGCGCGGTCCATCAAGCTGGCATCACCCGGTGGGACTCGTTTATTTGAGAACACGATGCTAGAAATGAAATATTTGCATATCATATATTTTGCTCTATGCTTATATTTCTTTTCTTGATTCCTTGGCTACTTTATAATTGGTGGCCTATGTTGAATTCCGCATAATAAAAAAAATGAGATGAGATTTTTGTTTGGAAATTTCTAATTCTTTGAATTTATTTCCACTCTTTCTCTTTTCAAAAAAAAAAATTTTAAAAAACAAAAAAACAAAAAATCAGATTTGTCATTTTTGGATTCAAAATTGAGAAACCTTGATCCGTTCCTATCGTTCATCACGCTTGCAGAAATGTTGAGCCTGTTCGACTAAGGTTTTGGGCCATTGTTTCTCTTCGATGAGTTCATTAAAAATCTAAAAAAAAATATATATATATATATATAAAAAGTAAAAAAAAAAAATTTAGATTTCTCAATTTGGATTCAAAATTGAGAAACCTTGATCCGTTCCTATCGTTCATCGCGCTTGCAGAAATGTTGAGCCTGTTCGACTAAGGTTTTGGGCCATTGTTTCTCTTCGATGAGTTCATTAAAAATCAAAAATATATATATATATATATAAAAAAAGTAAAAAAAATTTTAGATTTCTCAATTTGGATTCAAAATTGAGAAACCTTGATCCGTTCCTATCGTTCATCGCGCTTGCAGAAATGTTGAGCCTGTTCGACTAAGGTTTTGGGCCATTGTTTCTCTTCGATGAGTTCATTAAAAATAAAAAAAAATATATATATATATATATAAAAAAAAGTAAAAAAAATTTTAGATTTCTCAATTTGGATTCAAAATTGAGAAACCTTGATCCGTTCCTATCGTTCATCGCGCTTGCAGAAATGTTGAGCCTGTTCGACTTAGGTTTTGGGCCATTGTTTCTCTTCGACGAGTTCATTAAAAATAAAAATATATATATATATAAAAAGTAAAAGAAAATTTAGATTTCTCAATTTGGATTCAAAATTGAGAAACCTTGATCCGTTCCTATCGTTCATCGCGCTTGCAGAAATGTTGAGCCTGTTCGACTAAGGTTTTGGGCCATTGTTTCTCTTCGATGAATTCATAAAAAAAAATAAAAAAAATATATATATATAAAAAAAGACATAGACCACTAAGGTTAAACCAACTGTGTTCTTTGATCATGGTTGATTCAAAGAAAAGCCTTGTCCAGAGTGTGGAGACAGCTTGACTGTTCTAGGCAAGGGTCCTCCAAACGGGTTCATTAAGTAATCCTACCCTTACCTGGGGGCAATTCTATCAATCAAGATTTCATAAGACCGGGTTAGGAGGCCTATGTGTACTCTCTCGTCTTTTAAATAAATAAAAAAAATATAAATAAAAAAAAATATAAAAATTTTAAAATAAAAAAATAAAAATAAAAAAAATTTTTAAAAAAAAATCTTAAAAAAAAATAAAAAAATAAAAAAAAAAGATTTTTTAAAAAAAAAATCTTCAAAAAAAAAAAACTTCCGTCATTTTGGGTTTAGATTAGAGAAATCTTGGTCTTCTCCTTTCTGAGCACTGGCGCTCGCGGAAATCGCTGAGCCCGTGTTCAGATTGGAGTGCCTTTTGCTCTCTTTGATGAACCCGATATTGGCCTTTCAAAAAAAAAAAAACTCGTCACTTTTAGATTCAGATCCGAGAAATCATGGTTCATTTCTTTCTGAGCACTGGCGCTCGCGGAAATCGCTGAGCCCGTGTTCAGATTGGAATACCATCTGCTCTCTTTGATGAATCCAATCTTGACCTTTCAAAACAGAGAATCTCATCTCATAGATGCGGTCTCAAAACATTTGTGTCTAGCGGTACTAGTACGCCCTTTCAGGGTCTACTGTATTGCGACCGGCACATTTGTAACTCCAACTTTATATTCTTCTTACCTCGAGCAAGCTCTGCTTCTCGATAAGTCGAATTTAAGTTCACAATTGCTTCTAGCAGTCACTGGGATGCCCATTCTGGGCTTACCATACCTGCAATCAGAACAATTGTACCCTCTATGGCATTTTGCCTTCCTCATATTGCTTGGGTCATCTACCTCGAGCAATTTGAAAAGACGAAACCATAGAACTTCCCATTTATGATCATTATATTCTTGTGATTACTAATGGATGTGGTCTTGTTTCAGAAATTTTCGAAAAACTAACAATGGCAGCTTCACTAACCATTACTTTCGACGAAAACAAGCACCAACTCATGCTTCAACAGAAGCAAACCACGCGCACCTACAAGCGCCCCATCAGCTGCCGAAGTGTCAACTCCCTCGGCAACTCTCTGAACTCCGGGTCGACCTCGACTCCCCGGACTATCGTCTTTGGGACGCTGGGACCATTCCCACTTCCTGAGGAACAAACTGCTCCCTCCAAGAAGCAGAAACTCGCCTCTCAACGTGTCACTACCGTGACACCAAAGGCGAGCACAAGAAGGCCTGAAGCCCGTGGCAGCCCCACGAAGCCTCAACCTGCAAACAACCAGGTCTACCCCAAGACTTGGTCCCCAAGACCTTCACCAAAACAAAGAAGGTCCCAGACATCCACTAAGCCAGCATTCCTGGCCCCACTCAAGGAGAACCAGTTCTATCCTCTTGCTTACATGAAAGAGGAGAGACCCATCTCCAACTTGACTCTCAAGTCAACCCAGCATGAGCCGGCTTGTTCCTACAAGCCCAAAATCAAGTCATGCATCACAAGGCCTCCACAAGCATCTGCTAAGGCCTACAAATCTGCAGTTCGACCCTTCATATCTACAGAGGCCGAACTTCAAAAATTCAAAGCTTCGCTGCAACAGGCGAAGGACAGGGTTCGCATCCTGTCCTTGCCCAGCTACAGAGAAGACAGGCTCGGCTGCTGCGCCCGAGGGAGCACATCCTTCATCGTCAAAGCCCAGTCAGAGCTGACCGAAGCTCAAATTGCTCGTCGTATACGCCGCCGCGCGTCATACCGACAAAAGAGACTACAGAAGCAAAGGACCCAGCCTCCCACACTTCAAGTCTCTCCCAAATGGGTCGAAAAAGAAAGACCCAACCAAGTTGCTGCCGTCCATATGGTTGGAAAAAACCAGAAGGCGCCAAAAATCAGCAACAAAAATCCATGTCAGACGTCCGATGACCCGCAGCGTCTCCAGGACAAGAAGACATTCAGAAGAATCCCCTGCTCCTTCAAGCAAAGGACAGCAGAGTGATCCTTCCTCAAGCTCTTCTTCAAAAAGAATGAGCCCCAGCTCAGTCACCAGGACAGTTTCTTCGTTCGAATCACGAAGGATGAATGTCTTGGCTACAAATTCTGAGCCACCACCCCGCAATCCACCTCCAGAAGATGCGATCACCCGCATCCAGCAGTTGGAACAGGGCCAGCAGAGGATTGAAACTCTGATGGAAAACCTTCTCCTCGCCTTCCAAAATCAGGCGAACAATGAACCTCCTCCGAATCATCAAGACGACGAGGTAAATAAAGAAGAAAATGAGTCACGCGCCCTTACCAAAAAGGACGTAGACGGTATCCTCGCCAAAGCAAAAGAAGAGGATATACTCAAGAGCATGGGATCAAGCCACCATATCCCTTATGGATGGACTCGGTCCCGTTCCCCACCAAATTCAAGCATCCTACTCTCCAAACATATACGGGGAAAGGATCAGCCAGACAGCACGTCATCCACTTCAAGATCCTGACGGGAGCTATCAGCAGATCAAGATGCACTCAAGATCCGCCTCTTTGCAAGTACCCTAAAAGGTACGGCCTTCGATTGGTACTCCACTCTGCCGGAGGACTCAATCCAAAACTGGGCCATGCTAGAGACACTGCTTCCTGACTCACTTCAAAGGTGAAGATCATCCCGCTACTATGGCTCAGCTGTGCAGCCTAAAACAGGGGGAGAATGAATCAACATATGACTTCATTCACAAGTGGAAAGCAATGGCATACAAATGCTCTGATGTATTGCCACAAGCGTCGCTAGTCGACATCTGCCGAAACAACATGAGAGCCAGAATCCGCTCCATGATCATCGGCAACAAATCAAAAAACCTGGGAGAACTCCTAGAAGCTTCCATGGAAGCTTAAACGGTGATTAAAGACCTCAACAGTCAGAAATCATCAAGAAAAGAGCCAACCGCCATTGCAACCTCTAAACCAAAGAAGAAAGAGGTCCTCAATGTGCAGACCAAGTCAGCTCCTCAGCCACCAAAGAAAGCTGAAAACAAAGCTGCTGGTAAGAGACCTGAACTCTCTGACGCCTTCAAAGAACGAGTAGAGAAGAAATACCCGTTTGATGAAGATGTTGATGAAATCTTCGGGGCTCTTGTGGCAAACGGCAAGCTCACCTTGCCTGAACCAAAAAGACCGAGTGATGTTGGCAAAACCAACGATCCTCGGTACTGTCCATACCACCAGATGATCTCGCATCCTCTCAATCAATGCTTCGTTGTGAGAGAGAAAATAAATGAGATGTGGAAAAACGGAGTCATCACCTTTGACAAAAACTATGGGTCTGCCTCCGTCAACATGGTGACATGTGGACAAACATCAAGATCACCGAAGAAGAAGATCACTACTTCCTTCAAGGTGATAAACTCAATCGAAGCGTCCGAGGAACTGGTTCCTTACCCGACACCAGACGGACAACCGATATGGGTACATCCCGATCTCCTGGAAGATGAAAATTGGGAGGTCGTGAAAATAAAGCCTACAGCTCGACAGCGAAGGCAGGCTAGGAAACATCTCCTCAAGCTCAAACGGCAAGAGAAGACCCAGCCAAAACTAGAGGTCAAAGAAAAGGCAGAGGCTTCCTCTACCGCTTCACTGGAGGTAACAAAAACATCCCTTCCAGAGACTTCAAAGGGGGTAAGGAAATTCACTCTCAGTGATTTCATGCCACCTCAATTTAAAGAAGCCATGCAGGAGACATCATACTCTTGCAATTCAGTAGTTGGATTCTCCATTGATGGATACGAATCCAGCGACACCGATGATGGATTCGAATCCAACTTCATAGATGAGTGGGAGGAGTCCTTTGAAACAGGAGAATATCTCTCCGATGTAGAATGGGTTCCTGAGTCTCATCTTATGCCAGTAATCTGGTATAACCCCCTACAGCCACAAGGATCCTGGTCTGATGATGAAGAAGACCAAGAGGCTGTACAAGAAAATGCTGCTGACCCAGCACCTCTCATCACTCCAGTGGAAATCAACAATGTTGAGCCACAAAGAGATGATGAGAAGAAGATCCGGCTCCCATGCCTGATCTTGAAGAATATGCAAGGATCTTGCAGCGACTCGCTCTAGAACAAGAGCAAGAACGCATCAACGAGCCTCCTCGCAATCCAGAGCCTGAAGTCCCTGAAGACCCATCAGGTACATCCTCCCTTAACTCCTGAAAATGGAGAAAATTGCTGGATAGACGATCCTCTCACATCCGAGGATGAGTCTGACTCCGATCAGGCAACGTCTCCCGTCAGAGCTTCCTGTAATGTGATAATTCGGGATTATAGCTCTTCCGAAGCATCGTCTGATGAGAGCACTTACACTCCGGCGACGCCTAGCAATGTATCTTCTGGAGCCACCTCGTCTCACGTGACTTTCACTGAGATGACACCCTCTCAGGTTTCTTCTCCTGAGACTGTGACTTCGAAGTTCACACCCTTCCTGACTGAAGAATTCTCAGCCATTGGTGTTTGGGACGATGAATTAGTCAACGAAGAAGAAAGATTGCTGGATGCTGTTCAGGACTTGTTCCCGGAAAATGCTCCATGCAACACAATCACTGAGGATGGTAACTCTGCTGCTGATGCATCCTCAGCAAATGAAAAACGACAGCCTCTTGATCCTGAAGACAATCTTCCAAACGAAGACCCTTCTCAAGAAGCTCTCGAAGTTGGTAGAGGCACCCGCTCTGGCCGGGACTACCACAAAAATTACAACCAATCTTCCTTTACATATGTAAATCCTTCGGGAAAAAGATGTTGTAAGCGCCCCTAGTGGCAACAATGATGAACATGCAGGCCCTAAGGAGGCTTTCAAGTATGACTTGATTGAACACTTCAAGCACATACCTGCACGTCTGCACATCCTAGATTTGTTGCGAATGTCTCCGCACACTCGTGATAATCTCATCTCAGAATTACAAAAACTGAATGAGGATGTCGACAAACATGCCCCGCAAGTCCTCCAAATTGAAATGGATTACCGGGTCAAAAACTCAGAAGCCTCCTCAAAGGGAGAAAAGAAGAAAACTGAGGGATCATGCATTGAATGCCTCTCGGTTAAAAAAGCAGCCAGTGCAACCATCGCCTTCACAAAGGATGACCTCCTACTTGGCGAAACCAGGCATAACCGACCCCTGTACTTCACAGGGTATATCAAGGAAATGCCTATGCATAGAGTTCAGATCGACCCAGGTTCTGCACTCAACCTTATCTCCACATCGGCTCTCGAAGAGTTGGGCATCCCACCCAGCAAACTGAGCCACACATCTGTATCTATCCTTTGGATACGATGGGAGTACTCAACGGCCTATCGGCAAAATAAGGTTCAAATTGCAGATCGGTGATCTTATCTCTGAGGTCACAGTGTATGCAATAAAGACCCCTTCATGCTTACAACATCCTTCCTCGGACGCCCTTGGATCATGAGAATGGTGTTGTCCCTTCAACTCTACATCACTGCATCAAGTTTTGTTGGCGACGACGGCATGATCATCGAGGTCTTTGCGGAC